>KN506854.1:8786-32046 GCA_000787155.1 Scartelaos histophorus
AAAAAGGTGTCTCATTATTTATGCAGCCTGCCTGGATGTGCCTTGAGACATGAGTTTTGCTGAGCCACAGTGGAGCGTTTGATATCAGGCCTGTTTTAGCTGATCATTATATTTTATTAAACACTTCTGAGTTCATTATAAAGGCCTGTTCAGAGTGGAGCAGAGCTGGCTTCAGAAAGACACAACTGCTCGAGTCCGTAATTGGAATGAGAGATCTCAGATTTATGAGGCAAAACAAATAAATACTACAAGACTTATTTAATCTGTCAGAATGGATCTGTGTCTGCTCTGGAACCAGCCAATCAGATCATAGCTGCATTGTTTTATTCTGCATCAAAATAAAATACTTTACTCTTTTGAGATCCCAATTAATTAATGTTTTTTTTTGTTGGGAGGGGGGGATAAGTAAAAGCATAACATAGCAGTAGTTTTTGAATGTTGTTGTGCCCTTAAGCAAGACGCCAGCCAGGCCTGATGTGGATTATGGTTGTTTGGGGGCTTTATACTGTAAAATATGTACGTAATTTATTCATAAAAAAAAAATATATATATATAATAATTTTATATATATATAAAAAATATAATGATGCTTTTGTAGTTAAGTATTTCAAATGAACTTTTAGAAACTACGTAAAACACTGAACTTATTAAGAGGCCAATCAGGATGCTGGTATTTTTATTTGTATTTATTTTTGAAGGTTTGACAGCTGATCAGTTATGGTGCATTAAACATCTGTTTTTCACATTTTAAGACTATACAGCGACTTCAAATAGGCTTGTTAAAGTTAAACCATAAATGGACATGGCTAACATGAAGGCTTTTCCAGCTCTTACTCACCCCGGCTCCCGTGGACTTTCACTGTTCTATTGTTGCCCCTCTCTCTGTAACTACTGCTGTGAGCCTTGTCGTGTTGGTCTTAAAATGTTCGCTCTACATGATTCTGTTTTTTTTCCCTCTACTTTCAGTTCATAACATTTCTATTCACAATATGAAGCCTGACTCCAAATTCTTTCCTGTAACCATTATCATGGTGAGGTTCATTTGAGTGATGCTCACTGAACGTCGTGGGTAACGTCACACTCACTTATTAAATCTGTTTCATTTCTTCTTTTTACAAGGATCATTCTGATAATCCAATTCTCTGTTACTGATTTTGTGTGATTTATTCATGTTTTGTTTTTATTAAAACCCCAGGTCTGTCTCCTCTGTCATCTCTACTCTTCATCCTTTGATGCCATTTGTTTTAAACACCTCAACTTGAAATGCCCCATCAAAATTCAAGTCAATATGGCTGCTATTAGACCTGTCCTAGGAGACTAGGCACACCAAAAGGGGGCCAGCATGTCATCCACACATATTTAATATTTAATCATTGTAACACAGCAGCAAATCACATCAGAGCCAGTGCATGCGAGATCATATTGTCTGATCCAATAGCGTGCCCCGGCTTTGCTATCAATTACAACTTTGGCTCCCAACTCATTTGTCGGAGGAGCGGATTGGTAATTTGATTTCAGGCCTCGCTCACTTGATTTCCCTTAGCCATTAATTTCATTTGCACTTGCCCATCAGCGGTGTGGGCACATGTTGAGTTGCCCACATCCCAGAGCTCATATTACATACACCTCATATTAATATCACAGCGGTGCCAAGTGCCAGACCCACTGCCTTAGTGTGCAGCGGGCACCTCCTCCATCAGTGCCCGGACCCTCTTGACCTGACCACTCAGAGCTCCAACAGTCACATCTTCACTTTGTTAATAAGTCGGTTTAAAAGGTTAGTCCAGAGATGGGAAGTCAATATTTAAGAACACTGAAGCAAAACTTACTTCTGCAGGTATTGTTAACGGTCCTACAGTATATTACACAAAATGGATCCTTGTGAGCCTGCAGTCATCTTATTCACACATGTTTGAATAATCCTTTATTATTATTATTCTGTCCACATCTCCAAAGCTCAAAATTCTCTGTTCTACCTTGTGATGTCATTTAGTGGTGGTTTTCAAGTTAACAGCTCCTTTACGTTCAGTTCAGTAGAGATACGAAATGGAGTTTAAAAACACAGTGGAGCACGTCTTGCATTACGAGGTGGAACGTTGATCCAATTCCAGATGTGAGGAAGCAACATTATAACAGATCAGACAATGTCGTACTATAGGCCCTTTAATATAATAAACTCAAATTATTAATGTTTTGTGAAATCTTACAAAAAGACAGTGAACTGCATATTGCTGTGATCTGACTGAGGTCTAACTCAACACATTCTTGACACTTTCTCCAGGCCTAACAGTGCCTTTTGTCAGTGTATTTGTCTGTCCACCAACATTTATATTTCTGATCTGATTTACAGTGTTGAAGGCTCTGTCAATAACGCATTCACTTAGCGCTCATGTCCAGCCATAAACCCGTTTAGTGTGCACCAGCCTAAGGTCTAGCTGCTGAGAAATGTTTACTGGAAATCCCTCTTAGGAAAAGACATAAGTCTGAGTGGAAAAATGATAACTATATATTATATTGTCACTATATCACCATGGTTCACAATACAGTATTGAAAGTTAAAATTGTGGATTTATTGCATTTACATGAAATTTGGACTTTTCTTTGTTATCTAATTGTATGTTTCTGTTGTTCTGATTGGGGCTCAAAAGGTGCTGTTTATGGAAACAGTGCATTCAGATGCTAAAGAGATAGTGTCACCAGTGTAATGATTCTAGTGAGAAAAGATAATTTATGTATATTGTTATTTGTATCCTGACAAAACAGGGTTTCCAATTAACCTCTCATGACAATGCCATTATTATCACCCACCGCTGCTTTAGATTAGTGACTTATTCAAATAGAGAAATATTTTTCATTGTATAAAAAAACCTATATGAGGTAAAATAATTAATAATAGAACATAGAGGGATTCCCTAATGGAGAGAGAAATCCCATTTGTATTGATGAGTCCTCTGAAAAGTGTCACATGCCTTATTGAAATTTTAACAAGGAGAAATGACACAGACAGTGTGGACCCAGGGGACTTCTCACACTCGAGGATGTGTCTTTGTCATAAATGAACCCAGCTATAATCTCAGCTGCTATATATATTTCATATTTCATCACAGGATTGACTGGCTGTAATTCCTGTTCCATATGGACACTGTGCTGTAAAGAGAGGCTAATAAAAGACAAGTCAAACAGTTATGAGTGTTTGGTCCTGCTCAGGTGGGCTCAGTGTGTTCCTGCTTGTAAGTTGTTTTTAATTCAGGTTTGGACAGTGTTATCTCAGACCTTTGGTTTCTCTTTCAGTAGAGCAGATATAAAGAGTTTTTGGTTTGCAGTTTATATCATTATTTCCTTGTAATATCAGGTTTTATTGAACATTTTCCTCTGTCTACAAATAAACAAATTCATATTGGAATGGCTATATAAGGGATAGATTTCAGATGGTTGAGAATATGTTAACTTATTAAATGTAAAATATATGAATAAATACCTGTTGTTATTTGAGTTAAGGCTAAGCTTAGATAAAGGACAGAAGGCTTGCAGGGCATCTGTCTTAAACTGCATCACTGCATCCTTAAGGCTTTTAGATTTGCCTCATCAACCTTGGATATTGTTTTATTCTTTCTTCAACTCACTTTGTTTTTATATTGTGTCACCTCAATGTCATCTTGTTTTTATTTTTTACACTAACCTTTGTGCCACATTAACACTGGCAAACATGCAGGGCTTATTGTTGGGCTAAATTACAACCACCACAAAATATCAACTATGTGAAAGTGCCTGGTGCCGCCTCTGCCGCATGCTAATTTCAAATTTAGTTTTTAAGATATGACTCTCCATCAACTCTCCCAACTATTCTCTCCATCTGTGCCCTCTTGGTAAATAACGGCAGCCTCTTTCATAAATAGGAATCAACAAAAGCACATTTGAGGCTGCATAATAAGATGCAGTAATTAATGTCATCGATTCGCATCTGTAAGGAGACTGACTGGAGACAATGCGATTACTTTTATCACATTTCCAAACTTGGGGAGTTAGTTTCTGTGTGCGGTAACTGAGTTAGCGTGTGCGCGCGGGGAGAGCGTGAGGGCTCCTCTGGTGAGGTGATTGATGAGCACATACCGGGCGGGCTATTAAAAAAGCCACCGCATATTCCACAGACAATGGCAATAAACATATTCTGGGCGCAGAATTCAAAATGACTTATTTAGGGAGAAGAAAATGCTTTTTTTGCACCCAGCATAACCATAAACCTTGGATTAATGGGGGAATGCCTTGTGCACATTTAAATATGCTACAGCGTTCGCCGCATCCCAGACGCACAGACACCAGAGACAGGAACGCCTCTGAAACACAACTGTTTTCTGCAAGTCACCGGCTCCACTGTGAAACTCTGAGGCAGCACCTACCAGAGACAACCAGCAGGGAGAGTCAAGATGTAAGGGGAGTAAAAGTGAACCTGGTTTTAAACGTCTTCTCTTTTTGTAGCCTTGAATTAGAACTTTTACAAAAAACTGAAAAAAGAGAAAATCCTTGTTAAGTCTGTAGTTGCTTCCAGGTCCAAGGCACATCTGCTTAATATATTAATGAAACATATTTACAATTTTCTTTTTAGCAATGGATTTTTTTCTTTTTATTTGGATTATCTATGACGTCACAATCCCGAGCTCTATACACAAAACTATAATCCACAAATCAACAACAAAACCAGAGCTAGCATCAAACGTGTATGTTGAAAAATGTTGAAACATATTTACAATTTTCTCTTTTCTTTTTAGCGACGACAAAACAAAGCGATCGCAGTCATTAACATTACAATATTGATAAAGTGTGACAAAGTGTACAAAGTAAATAATTCATCCAATTATATTCTAAAGTATTACTACATTATTTACATATTTGATACAGTTTGTGGCTAAATATAGACTTTTGAAAGATCTCATATCCGATGAATAAGCAAAAAAGTTAGAAATCAGATGTAAATTTGCCAGCCACATTTATGATTCAACAAATTTATATCAAAAAAGTACCATCACCATAGAAACGCGCCGTAGTGCAACATGTCATGGCAAAATAACATTAAAAACGATGGGGCACCACTGGAAAATGCAGAATACTTTTGCAGGAAAACTAAATATAGCATCTTAAAATATCCATTGGTTAAGCATAAGGCTAACAGTTTATTTGGATTATCTATGACGTCACAATCCCGAGCTCTATACACAAAACTATAATCCACAAATCAACAACAAAACCAGAGCTAGCATCAAACGTGTATGTTGAAAAATGTTGAAACATATTTACAATTTTCTCTTTTCTTTTTAGCGACGACAAAACAAAGCGATCGCAGTCATTAACATTACAATATTGATAAAGTGTGACAAAGTGTACAAAGTAAATAATTCATCCAATTATATTCTAAAGTATTACTACATTATTTACATATTTGATACAGTTTGTGGCTAAATATAGACTTTTGAAAGATCTCATATCCGATGAATAAGCAAAAAAGTTAGAAATCAGATGTAAATTTGCCAGCCACATTTATGATTCAACAAATTTATATCAAAAAAGTACCATCACCATAGAAACGCGCCGTAGTGCAACATGTCATGGCAAAATAACATTAAAAACGATGGGGCACCACTGGAAAATGCAGAATACTTTTGCAGGAAAACTAAATATAGCATCTTAAAATATCCATTGGTTAAGCATAAGGCTAACAGAAAATTGGGATTATCTATGACGTCACAATCCCGAACTCTATACACAAAACTATAATCCACAAATCAACATCAAAACCAGAGCTGGCATAAAAAATGTATGTTGAAAAATGTTGAAACATATTTACAATTTTCTCTTTTCTTTTTAGCGACGACAAAACAAAGGGATATTAACAAAGTTTTAAGTGTGACAGAAAGTGTACAAAGTAAATAATTCATCCAATGATATAAGTATTACTACATTATTTAAATATTTGATACAGTTTGTGGCTAAATATAGACTTTTGAAAGATCTCATATCCGATGAATAAGCAAAAAAGTTAGAAATCAGATGTAAATTTGCCAGCCACATTTATGATTCAACAAATTTATATCAAAAAAGTACCATCACCATAGAAACGCGCCGTAGTGCAACATGTCATGGCAAAATAACAGTAAAAACGATGGGGCACCACTGGAAAATGCAGAATACTTTTGCAGGAAAACTAAATATAGCATCTTAAAATATCCATTGGTTAAGCATAAGGCTAACAGAAAATTGGGATTATCTATGACGTCACAATCCCGAACTCTATACACAAAACTATAATCCACAAATCAACATCAAAACCAGAGCTGGCATAAAAAATGTATGTTGAAAAATGTTGAAACATATTTACAATTTTCTCTTTTCTTTTTAGCGACGACAAAACAAAGGGATATTAACAAAGTTTTAAGTGTGACAGAAAGTGTACAAAGTAAATAATTCATCCAATGATATAAGTATTACTACATTATTTAAATATTTGATACAGTTTGTGGCTAAATATGGACTTTTGAAAGGTCGTATTTGATGAATAAGCAAAAAAGTTAGAAATCAGCTGTAAATTTGCCAGCCACATTTATGATTCAGCAAATTTATATGAAAAAACTACCATCACCATAGAAACCCGCTGTGTTTTTGGCAGTAGTGCAACATGTCATGGCAAAACGACATTAAAAACGACTGGAAAATGCAGAATCATTTAGAAGGAACACTAAATATAGCATCTTAAAATTTCCATTGGTTAAGCATAAGGCTAACAGAAAACTGGGATTATCTATGACGTCACAATCCCGAGCTCTATACACAAAACTATAATCCACAAATCAACAACAAAACCAGAGCTGGCATCAAAAGTGTACCAAGTAACGCCAGTATCCCGCCAAAACAGAAGGCCGTAATCACAGCAATTAATCCAATATTTTCCCTTCTTTGGCACTTAATCCATCTCTAATAGCTGTAAAAGTGAACAATGGTTTCCGACAAAATCTTTAGAGATGTATGAGGTGATTAGCAGTAATGCGAACGCGGTGCAGAATAAGCTTGGGCGCAAAATACAAAGAAATGCTTATTGTTGCAAATGGATCATCTCGGCGCTCTCCGGAGATGACAAAATATACATACACCGATTGTTGTAGATGAGACTTTAATCGCAAACTAATGAGTGTTTTGCTTCTAAATATTTGCCGGCGTTTTTTTTTTTTCCTCAAGATCATCGTCGTTTCTGCGGAAATGGATGCCGCGCTGTATACGACACGTTAGCATTAGCCTGTACGGTGTATATGACAATAGATACTACAGGTGCTCCATTATTCAAAATATTTCCTTGGGCTTTAGAACTCTTGACAGACCCGGCTTCTCCCCGCATAACGACGCCCCCACTTTCATCGCTGCTCCCCCCTCTGCGCCGCGAAAATATTACCCTATCCCGCGGGAGAACGGAGCGAGGAAACGTGATCGGGAAGAGTGGGGCGAATCCACCACAACAACAGCTGTTTCCAAATCACAACAACCTGGGGAAGGGTTGTGGGTTATATTTTATGGGCGGAGAGGGACGCGGCGTGTTCATTTATTTATCTCCGCAGTCAGCAGTGAGGTGGGCGGGAGCGCGGATCTGTCAAACACTGCACTTTTGTACTTTCGGACACTACAGTAAGGTCAGGGAAAAGATGTCCGATGAGTTATGAAGATGTAACGATTATTAATTTGGTAAAATGTATGTAGGGAAGTGGAAATCTTCTTGAAGCTCCTATGTTACATGGAGTAGATTCTTGTGAGCTTTAAGTTATGTTATAATGCTGCACCTCATAAAAAAACATACCCGGCTGTGTTTTGTTTTATTCACACATGTTTTAGTAATCCTTTATTTGTCTGCCTCAAAATGCTCTGTCCAACCTTGTGATGTCATGCAGTGGTAGTTTTAAACAGCTGCAGCTACTCTTTACATTTTAATTCAGTCCAGATTAGTAAATCCAGAGCTGAAATGATCCAAATAATTCTAGTGAAGGTTCATAGAGTTTAAAAACAACAGTGAAGCACTTCCTGTATTACCACATGACATCACAAGGTAGAGTGTTTTCAGTTTGAAAGAAGAACTTAGCCCTAATACACAGGCTTTGTGTGTTAAACGTGTGTGAATAGGGTGACCAGACGTCACTTTACCAGTTTTGAGCTCTGGGTCCCCTCTCACCTCAGATTTATATTATTTTGTCCCATTTTTATACAAGAAATGTCCCAGGTGTCCCCTTTTTTACCAATTTAATACCTGCCAGCATAACATTTGTTTGGGTAAAATACAGAAAAGCTGCTTAAAAATGACCAAAGCAAGAAAATGAGACTATACTGACTCACATGTTAATCATGAAATCATGGAGTGTAGAACACTTTTCATTAATTACGCACTCGTTTCATAATTTTCTTATTACTAACCACCTCAAACCGGTGGTGTCTTTGCTCTTGATTTTGAAAATCTGGTCACCCTATGTATGAATGAATGAAACAAAACACAACTGCAGTTATAGTTTAATGAGAAAACGTTATAATATAGAACAGAAAATAGGGTAATATGAGCCCTTTAAGCTAAGAAGTTATTTCACTATGTTTCGCCACTTTAGCATGAACTCAATTACGCTGAAAGCAATTTGCCAATATTAGGTATGCAGTATTCATGGGTATTCATGGTACGCACATATGTGTACGACTGCAAACAGGTTCACATACGCAACCTGGAATTAGCAATGTGATGGCAATTCAAAACCAACTTAGAAAAAGTTATAATGATAAAAAAAAAAATAGAACGAAGTAAAAAGCTTTCAGGCAAATATGAATAATTCTTTGTATTTTGGTTCAAGAATCATTTTAGAAATGCGTGATTATAAAAATGGGCGTTATTTAAAGATCATAAAACAGTGCAACAAAATCCAAGAGAATAAATTTATCTTCCATCAAATTGAAATCAGGCGGTTTTAAAACTCAGAATTTTGCATGATTTGTTGAGATGACCACATTATTCTAATACTTTCACTCCTGTCCTAACTTTTCAGAATGGTGCTTATTATACATTTGGAGTGGCCAGGAAAGCTAGTGTAGAAATCTAAATGAGTTTGCATATGGCACTAGCACACACGGTCGCAGAGGGATCTAAATTAGCCTAATGGTTCTCGGTGGAGCTCGCACCAAACACACAGGCCCCTGGTGCATAGATGGAGCCGCTCGCATCTCACATGAATACAAACACAGCATCAGCAGCAGGAGTTGTAAAGACGTGTGCTGTTGTCTCTCTCTTAACTACAGGCTGTTTAATGAATCTGGAGAACTGTGTGAAAACAGCACTAGATTTACTCACTGTATATTTATATAAAACAGGGCAGGGGGGGGGTTTAAAACAGTGGTTACGCACCTCTTTGCATGGAGTTCCCCACCAAAGTTTAATCACATCCTTTGAATATTTGGCACCAAGAAACCACGAAAGTAATCTTAAACCTTGAGTATGGAGCTCAAGTCAATTTCTCATTAATTTTCCAATAGACACCCCCCCAAACAAAAAAAAAGTACATATACACAATAAAAATGTAATACTGAAGTTTGAATATACCTGTCCTATCATTTTATTTGGAATCTGTCTTGGAAACCTTAGAAATTGTGAAGTTATTAGTAACATTTCACTGAATCTTGTGTTTTAAACATGATTTTTGTGATTAAAACAACTTTGTTATGTATATTAATAAATGCTTAGCCTCTGTGATTTTTTTAGGCCTCTTGATATTTGAATTTTTCTAAATTTCTATGGGAAAAATGTATGTAAAAAAATGTATGTAGCCTGGAAATGTGATTTATTAGTAAGTTTATATTACTGAATGGTATGTTTCTGTTATTGTAAGGTGTAAAGGTGTAAAGAAATTTAATTCACATATTATTCAAGTGTATTTCCTGCTAAATGGCACCCACCCCCAGAAGTTCCTGTATCTTTAGTTTTGAAACACTTTGGATTGATTGTCTGGTTATTAAATTCATTAGACTTCCCAATTTGTTAATAATTGAAAACCATTAACCTTAGAAGAAATACCAGCAGGATAAAGTAAATTAGTATTTTTTTTGGGTATATTTTTGTGTAGATTGACTTGTGTACATAAGCTCTAGTGCTCAGACCTTTCTTTTGCATAATAGAGTGCATGTGCTGATGAAGGCTGGATCTTGTCCAACACCAGGAGCTAGCAGGTGTTGTAGTCTTATGGTTTAGTACATGTTTATGCTGCTTTATACTATATATAGCAAACATCAATTTGTGTGGAGCTTAAGAGTCAATGAATAAATCTGGGCACTGTGAGCAAAAAAGAACCTTATGGGGCCCCTCTCATGCAAATCCAGGTTCAAACTTTCTGATTGACTGAAATTTATCGGAACAATATTTTTTCCGCAACACTTCTTTGCTAATGGCGACAGGTTAACGGGAGAGAGGCCAAAGTCAAGAGTCTGTTTTACCCCTTGAACTCTGCTACAGGATGAAGGTAAACCAGCCTCATCTCACCTGTGAATTTGAACAAAACACAGACTCACTCCTCTGCTTTTGTTGCTCCTTCTAGCTATGTCGTGTTCCGGTAGCAATCAAGAAGTCTATTTTTCCACTTTGCTATTTTGAATCACAACTTCTTAACCTCAGTCAGGGGTGCGGGGCTTTGATGCCTGCTCGCATGATGCAGCGACAGATCAGGGGAGCAGATCTGCGCCTAATATTTGGAGACTAGTTGTTTGTTGCTATTTCAGTTCTTCCTATGAGACAACAGAGGGACCCGGGTGTACAATACTTCCAACTGGAGAATTTGCTGTCATTTTCACACCTTCTTACACCTATTAATGCTTTTGTGCGTGTTTCGCTTTGCAGTCGCGCTGGTATTTATCATAATGACTTGTCCAAAGATCTATAAGCAACTAATGGTGATGTATTTGTGGTTTGGCCGTCTTTGCATCAGCAGTTTACTTGTTGAATCAGACAAAACTTCTATATAATCTGGAATGGCTCTCAGGAAAACAGGAAAAGGCAGAAATTCAAGAGGAATTTTTGATCCTAATTGGTCCATGTGTGATAACAAAGATGAACCGAGATATCAGTTTTGTTAAATCCAGTTGAGAAAGAGAAGCAGGCATCTTTCCAATGCACAAAGCACTTTTTTAAGCCTGTATTTCTCAAATAGGCTGTAATAAATGTATTGACATTGTAATATTTGTTGTACTTTTGGGTACTTTACCTTTTGCCTTCCGTCCACACTACAATGATGCGCTGTGATTAATCCAAACCACTGGTGGCCTGAGACAAATGCATCAGCGAGATTTTCAAGTGTTTGTGAACTCAGAAATATAGCGAGAATTCACCTTGACCTGCTGTCTCCACTCTCCCAATGAAGGACGTCATGACACGCAAGAAACAGGCCGAACCTAAAACCCTAGATATTTCCGCGACAGTGGTAGAACAACATGCTTTGCTCTGTGTTCTATGTCAGAGTATTTTCACTTGACACTTTTAAGGAACAGCAGAGGCAGAGATAGAGAAATATCCCATCCATCTACAGGATATGAGCTGCAGGCACCAGTTCATCCGCCAATGATGTAACCCTGTGTGCCAGTATGAGCGAGTGCCACTATAAATTACTTCACATTTTATCAGATCAGCCTGTGTGTGGGGCTGTGTGATTTCAAGCTTTACAGTTTGTTGTGTATTAAAGTTCTAAAAAAAATTATAATGATAAAAAAAGGAAAGAAACTAATTTGTTTTGGACTTAAATTGTGATGTCTGTTCATGTTATTTACATTTACATTTACTGTTCTTTTCTTTCTTTCTTGTTTTGTTTTATTTTCTGTCCTTATTGCATGATTTTAAACAGCCCTTAAAGATGGGTTCAAGAGATAAAGACACTAGTGAAAAAATATTTAGTAAAACAAAAAAAGCTAAATAAAACTTCAAGGCTACTCCACAGAAAACCACTCTGATTTCTGCGCACGCACCCACCTGAGAGTCCCATAGTGTTTATGTGTTTTTCCTTCTCAGGGCTTGTATGAGAGGAGTAACACCAGTTTTAGATTCAATCACACTGAGCTGGCTATAGATCAGAGGAATGTGTGGCTAACTTAGCATCAGCTGTGCTCTCACCTTCTTTACTGAGCCATTGAGTGACACTGCCAAAAGGTGGACCTTCAGTTTTATCAACGCGCTGCAGAAATACATGTTGGCAACGACAGTTTGAGCAAGAACAAGATTTGTGGAGGCTTGTTAATCTGCTTGGATTTTCCTCCATTAAATAGTGTTTATGTCTTTGCAGGTGCTGGAATAATGCGCGCTGACAAGCTCAGTTTCATTACTGCTACTCAACGTATAAACAAATTAACTAAATATCTGGATTGATTTTATTTCCTGTAAAATGCATATGATGAATACAAATACTAAGACATGTATTCCCATCTCTTCCTTTTGCTTTTTATCTCTAAGCAGCATGTTTACTGACCTGGCAACTTGTCATGTTGTGTCAAGTCCTGAGTCCTGCGAAGAGTCTGGGAACAGAAAGGTCAGGAGCGGCTGCTCATAAAGGCATGTGGACAGCTTTTAGCCCATGGCTTTGCTTTAATCAAAGACAAACGCAGTGGCAGTCAGGAAACACTTCTGATTTACTCAAGCAACAGTGCACAGTGCAGGCTCTGAGTAAGACCTGTAGGATTCAAGCAGTCAGGGCATTGACTAAGACATGGCCACGTCTCCTCCAGAGGTGAACGTGCATGTGTGTGTGTGTGTCTGTATACGTGCACGTGTGCCTGGGGTACGTGTATATGTCTGTGTGTGTGTGTGTGTATATGTCTGTGTGTGAGTGTGAGTGTGCATGTGTGTATGATTTCAGTTAGTGCTCGGGGCAAATCCCTGCCTCTGGCTGTTTTCTCCCTTTGCTCTTTCAGAAACATGTGGCATGAAGCAACGCACCTGCAAGTCATGGTGCGGTCCATGTGGTCATGCTCCTCACAGCCCTCCGTCTGTCCACGACCAGGACTTCTTCACTTGTCTTGTACCAAAATGGCCCTTGTCTGCCCCTCACTTCATTCAGAATTATAAAGTGACAGCCTGCAATCATTTTGACAAAACTAGCATTATTTTCTGGCTGATTATGCAGATGAAAGCCTAAAAAATGCTTCACTGCTTCTATGGCAACAAATCATGAGTAGATTGTACGTTCTGAACACAGCTCCTCCATCAGTGTGAGAGACGGCCCCCACACATCCAAACTGCTGATGAGCTTATTTTTAGTGGAGGACTGCCCCAGTGTCTGGCTCACATGAGGGACTGACACAAATGTGGAGCACATTTCCCAGTTAAGTCTTAGCCAGTCTTCCTGCTTTGTAATTAACCAATTAACAAGCACCATGCACCTCCAACACCATACCTGATTCAGTTTGCAATCAGAAATGCTCGTCTGCAAAGTTTTAATTGTGCCCGAGGCAATAACTTACTGTTTGTAATCACATTCTCTCTCCCCTTATATTGCACCATGGTGCGTCTGGGAGGTGAAAACTTACTGGCGCAAGCTAATTCTGCAAATCTCCATGTTGGAGGTGAGCGCGGCGCACATTACAGCAGTGCTTTGGGTTTTGCTGAACAACACAATGAGAGTTAATATGTTCCCCAAATTATTTACACATTGCACATTTATAGCCTCCAATGAGATTGGCGGTAGGCAGGGGAGCACTCACTCAACACGCCCCTAATACAGAGAGGTGCACGGCGAAGAATGTGGGCTCATATTTCAGCTCATTTTGTTCTATTGAATTAGAAGCTGGTGTTACACATGGCAAACCAGGCTGCCTTACAGCATGTGAACCTGAACGCTCCGCTTGCATGACAGAGGCAAACTGCCACATTCAATCAGTGTTCAGGAGGAGACTGAGCAGGAGCGGATGAATCACAGGGCCGTCATGTGTCCATTTCACATTCTGACTGTAGCAAAGCAAATTATAAGTGACTTCATGTTTCTTTTTGGCATCCTGGTACACTGCCAAGACTTACAGATCACCGCCAAAGAAATATTGTACAATCTGTTACATTGAACCTGCCACTAATTGTTCAGCTGTAATCCGTCTATTTTCTTCTGGGAGGCCACCACTGCCACCCACTCGCTGTGTGAAAATGCATGCTATTGGCTGCAATGGGCTTCAACCAATTACAAGAGTCATGCATTCTAATATGATGGACAGACAAAACACTGGGATTATCTTAGCGCTCTTGATGTTATATATACAGACCTAAGTGCGAAACACAACAATCTAGGCCAAGCTTTTCCAAATCCAATTGTTGTGAACATGAAGCCAGCTAGTTTGAGGCGGTGGGGTGAGTTTGGCCCACACATACCAATTAGGCCTGTTTCCAAAGCAATACCGCACAATGCTGCCCAGAGGACCGCTGCAGAACAAGACTTTGATTTCCCTCAATGTGATAGTAATTTCATATTCCTCTGAAAAGCAAAATGGCTACCACAGCTCCTGACTCAAGATGGCCAATGAAGAGCAATTTAGCGCAAGATCCTCGAACAGGACATTTACATAGAGACGCACAATTCCCTCAAATAAACGTGGATTTGTCGGTATTGGAATTTTTGCCTGTTGAAGCATTTAAGGACACGCGGAAATGTACCAAACCTACACGATCGTCTCATGTTAATTTAGGTAACAGCTTGTGTTTGATCAGTTCCAGAGTTATCCACCCATCTGGGATCAAAAATCAAGGCCTTAACCGTGGAGCAGCCTGTGGTCTTCACGCAGACTAAATGCTGTGTAGAGCCTCAGTCCCGGCTCTGAGCATCAGACAGATTGAGGAGTAGAAAGGGAGGATGCGTGTAATGAGAGCCAGGAGAATTACCCCTCTCTCTATTTATAGGGAGTGTGCAATTGTTTACCTTCTATTCGCTGGGTACTATGGCGGCTGGTGCAACGCTAATGAGAGAAATCGTACTATATCGGCGTGCATGCTCTGCTAGATTCAAGACTTTCAATTTGGGTGGTTGTGTTGTATATTGGTCAATGTGGTGTTTATGTCTATTTTAAGACCCTGCAGAAATGTCTTTGTAATGTAAAAGAAACAAATTTCAAAAAGTTTAGTATTGCCACAACAAACGTGCAGATTGTGATCTTAAAAGATGTGCCTGGATTTGTCGGTGTTGACACATTGTTTGCAGCCTGAAAGGTATAAAATGTGTGTTTAAATTCTTGTGAAGGAGTGTGAGAACCAAAAAAGTTGTTTAAAAATGGGGTGTTTGTATTAATTGCTAACACATAGAATATTTTGTTTTACATGTGATTATTTCTAAATTCGCCAAAAACTATATTAGCATAATAAATATCGCTTTTGTTTTTGATTAGCCCCCCCCTTCATTTGCTCACTGTGCTAAGTCACCACCCTTTCAGAGCACTACCACATTACATTCATCATGCATCCTACTAATGAAACTACTGCACTTCACATCAGTTTTATGAATTTTAGGCTAATGTAATGTGAGTTACTGGTGACCTATTGGGTGAAGAAATAATATTTTTTGCTATTTAAACCATTATTTTTACCATATGTCAAAAAAGAAAAGAAAAATAACGCATATGCTACATGAGAGCTAAGCAGAGTAAATTGAAAAACTTCAACTAAATGTGGATTCTTACATTTGAAGAAGAGTTGAAAAGAAGGTCTCCAGGGTCAAGGTTTTTACTTCAACACTAACCTGGAAATCCTGCATATTATATTCTTACGCGTCTAGTTTTGCAAACAGCTTCTAATGAAAAACACATCCAAGGTCATTTCTGGCATTTCTTTTGACACATTAAATTCTTTTTAATCTTCTACTTCCTACTTGCAAAAACATATCATATTTTTGGCGTTGGGAGTAGTGACAGAACCAGTCTATTCAACTGTGTATCTAAGACAATGTAGGAGTGTCTATTGTTGGAATAAATCCTCACCCTCTCATTTAAATCACTGGGAATCGCATGTTCATTTGTCACGAGGGAGGAAAGAAGGCAAAATATCCCAAAGAGACACGTGCGTACACTATAGCAGATGTGTAGGCGTTCATATTAGCACAGAGATTCTTCAGGATTATGTGCCCCCTTCAACCTGGGCCAGAAATTTGTCAGCAGAAGTGTGCGATATGGCTCTATCAATAATCCATGGCATTGTGTATTTCCCAACTGATACCATTATACAGCTGGGGGATGACAGCACTCACCAACTCCATCATCTTATCCAGAGGGACCAGGATCTCATAAAGCGCCCTCAACATAGACGTATAACGGGTAATAACTCCAGCCAGTTAATACGGGGGAATTATCAGGGAGAAGCCACCGCCATGAACCTGTGTGTGTGCGTGCATGAATGTGTGTGTGTGTGTGCGTGTGTGTAACAGTAATGTGTCCACAGTGCAGCGCCAGGGTAAAGTGGGTGGGAGTGACAGACGAGAGGAAATGGGGATGGGATTGAGATTGAGGATTGAGAGGAGAAAGGTTGATCCAAAGTTGGACAAAGATACTTGTCACAATAGCGGGTTTTTGTGACTCATGACTGAAAGTGTAAAATTAGCAAATAAAGGTGCACTATGTAACTTTTCCAGTAGTGGGTCTGTCATTTGCTTATTCCTATGGAGATGCTATTGCTTTGGTTGCAATGTTCCAAAGTATGCTGACAAATTTATGACAACGCAAGCCCAGTTTCTGACCCCACAGTCAGAATGCACAGTTTAAAGGTACTTTTAATCAATAAAAATACCAATAATTGAATAAATGTGTCTTATATACGTTTAATACCATATTGTGGAAAGTTACAGGCAAAGTAATAGTATCTCCATGATGGGAGACCCCACACCTGAAAAATTACGCCGTGCACCTTTTAAAAAGTACAAAATGTGAATGTTTTTTCTTAGTGATGCCCCAAACAAGTGAATTTTGTCTCCAATACCAAGTAATACTATGGCAAGTAGCTTTTGATCCCATACCGTTACCACTGAGTATGTGTTACAAAGCTGTTTATTGCTCCAAGATCAAAAATATTTGATCAAAAAATATGCCTGGAGTTGTATTTTGCAGAGAGTTTGTGGACGAGTGCTCAGAATTGACCCTTTAACCTCATTATCTGATGTTATTTTTGATTTAATATGGTTGCATGGATTACTTCATTGTTGTAAAATACCACACCTTATCAAAACAAATTGACTTGGAAAACCGCATTGATTCTGAGTTTTTATATAGTCTTGGAATCAGAAAGCGAGTTTGGCAGGAGACTGGGAATAAACCAAAAACCTAAAGTGAAGTGTCTGCAACTCTGTATACATTATTGATGGAGTCATAACTGTAGAATAAATCCTATTTGTTGTAAGCTGCTGCTTTACTCTATATCGAGTCATTGTTGGTATACTGTCAGTACATCTAGTTCTTGTGAATAGATTGAAGCGTTTTGCAGGCATTAGCAGTCCCCAGGTGATGTATCGGCGGTGGTATTTCTTGTAAGCAATCAAATGTGGACAGATGTTGCAGACGGACTCTCTGGAGACCTGTGGAAAAAAATGGTTATTTGTTTACAAGCTCCGTGATGTAAGGTAATGTAACACCATCAACCGGCCTATCTCATAACATCGGTTTCTTTTATTTTGGTTTAGTGCCTAATTCAGCATAGTGAACAGTTGGATTTGGCAGATTTTTGCACCAGATGCCCTTCCTATCACAACCACCAATATAACTGTGACTGCGTGCATGAGCAATGGGGGCAAAATATTGTACCATGGGAAATAATTAGCCTTTTAGTTCTGCACTGATGCAAGTTATTATAGATTCATTTATTAATTATGTTGAACCCATTCAGTAGTAGTGGTAGTTGGGCAATTTTCAGTCAGAGAAATGGAATCATCTCATCGGGTGTGCTATGCTAGGAGTACAACTTCACTACTTTCTTTCTGTCTTTCTTTGTGGTTGCTTGTTTCCTTGGAGATATTCCACTGTATGGCATTACACAGTATGGCATTACATGGAGATTATGCCAGAAGGAGCTAGTTATGGAGATTTTAGATTCTACAGCCTTTTCACGCCATATGTTGCAGCAAATGTTGCAGGAAACCTTCTAGAGGAAATACTGAGGGAATGAACCCTTTCCGCTGATTGATACACAAGAACAGAGAGAGTGAGGCCTTTCCTGTTGGGTTCACTTGATTCCCCCCTGAACACTATGATGCTACAGGACACAGGAGGAACATTTTGGGCTTTTCCTCTCCTCACACAGATCTGAAAACCACACCTGACATCACAGTGGAACCAAGCAGGTGACGGAAAAGTTACACATCTTTGTTTCCTACCCCTGTCCATCGCCTTATATGAACCAGTACTACAGCAGAGTTGGATTCCCACTCTGTGCCAGGCTGCCCTCTCACTGTGAAGACAATTTTGCACAACTGCTCCACATTTTACCACTCCTTGAAATTCCTTCACTGTGTCACTACCCATTAAATCTTCACCAACCAATAATAAGCATCTGGCTCCAGTCCCTTTATCAGAACCTTTTAGTCTTAAACGTGGGTGCGCGCCAGCCACTGCAGTTATTAACCATGAGGGAGCAGGGGGGGACAGGATGTGGAGGAAATAAATATATAAACTGGCCACCCACCAAGCGAAGATATTCAGTGTTTGCATTTCAGGGGACAATAAAGGAGCTCCATCTGTTCCTGTCATTGGTGCTTTATTGTATCCCTCTATGGGCTACTCACTTTGGAAAGCTACACGGAGCCCTCCCCAACCTCTCCCTTTCCCTCTGCTCTCCAAGCCCTCTCTAAGCATGTACTCAGCCATGTGTGCCCAAGCATGACGCTAGTTAGCTGCATGCAAGCGCCACGCCCTTAGCCCGGTGCAGCTGTAAGACAATCAGCGAGCTCAAGGGTTTTCCTGTTTGGAATCTTTACTCCAGATTTCATAGCAAATAGGACAAGATGCTGAGGGGTGCACGCGTGGCTCTGAATAAATTTGCCGTCCTTGTCCCCCCTCTTGTTGGCAACAGTCTGCGAACGGCAAACACAGCCAAAATCTTTCATTCTGGGATTTTGAAGAGACGAGACAAGATGGCGAAAGGTTTCAAAAACTAAATATTTCCCCCTTGGCGTCGCTGTTACAAAAGGAATCAGAACAATATTGGTTTAATAAATGAATGGGGCTCGGGGGACATGTCAAAACAGCGAGCAGATGGACGGGATATGACTGAGGTGACGTAACACAGCCTTGCAAACAGGGGGAGCCACTGTGTTCACTAAATGAGTTATAAACATGTCTTGTAAAATGATGGTTCTGGGTATTAAAAGTTATGTCAAGGTGAAGAAGATAAAGCTTATTTACTACTATGGTCATTCTGGGGTACAATGTCAAAAAGTTTTGGCTGTTCACATGGCTAACAATTTCTGACATAAACAGAAACAGAAAATTATTGATTTAAATCCTTCTACAATGGATTTATTTTTTTTAATGATCACATCTCCTAACTCATGTCTGGACTCTGGAATGGCAGATTAGAACATGGCTACATTTATTTAGTTTGTAGGTCTATCAAAGTATTCCAAACTAACTTTAATATAGTATAAGTTTTCTTATTTCAAGCTAAGTTATCTACTCATGGAATTTTTGACAATTTAGGCATGACTGACAGGTGGATTAACCAAACAGAGAAATATGTGGTCAATTTGTGTCAAAACAGACATGGATGTTCACAAGTAAAAAATAAAGAGAAAATATCATAACTGAACACTGAACCTTCTTGGGGAGTGTAACTGTTTCAGATGCTGCTGTTCCAGTTTGGATCGTGGTGCCCCCTAGTGTCCAGGACCTGGACCCCTCCCTCCCTTCATGTCCTGGATTAATCTGTCCTCGTCCTGTTAGATCAGTAGTTTCCTTCTGCCAATAGCTTTGGTCTACAGATCTACAACCTTATTGGCAGTGGACTCGTCTTGGCCATCTATGCCTGTCCATCCATGGGAGTGGATCTCTCCTTCACTGTGGTTCTCGGTTTTTTCCCCACTGTTTTTTTTTTTTTTCCTCGAGTTTTTCCTTGCCGAAGAAGGAGGGTCTAAGGACAGGAGATGCTGGGACAATTATCCATTTGCCTGCTTGTTGTTGGACATTCTGTATTTTTGAATTATTAATTAATCTTATTCTCTTTCATTCTCTGTCATTTTTGTTTGCTAATTTAACAATTTTGTGAAGCCCGCCGAGATAACTGTTGTTATGATTTTGGGCTATACAAAAATAAATTGACCTGAATTGAATTGAACACCAGTGCAAGTGTTTCGAATAAGAGATCAAATGGCTAAACTACGAAATAAGTTACACATTTTTTTCTGAATGTTATACAAATATTGAAGAGTAAGAGACTATTGTATATATTCATTTTAACAGTGAATTTACCGTGGTGAATAAACCTAACCCATACACCCATAAAGGAAGCCTGTTGTGTATAAAGAAGGCCTATGAAAAGATGCCATGCTTAAATATGGTTTGAGTTTTCAAATGTATACACATAATGTTAAAACTGGTGCTTCAGAGGCTAAAGCTACATTGCACACTGCATTATAACTGACCGCCATCTCTCTGGAGGACTCAATGAAATAAACATGCCCGATTTTCCTTTAAAAGTATGAATCTATTTGTGTATGCACGTCAGGTACCAACTCCCAGAAAAGATACAAGAAACCGACGATTCATGGGCAGAGCCGAGTCTCACTGCTAATCTCAATGAAAGCGAGATTTGCAGGTGCCTGTTCCATCACAGTCAGCAAGGTTAAACTCAGGAGAAATTAAACAAATTGCTCCTCTAATGCCGACTAAAACAAATGGAGAACTTTAGTGTGCACGTGGAGGCCTCTTGGGTTCTCATTATGTAAAACTATAGACATCACAAGGCACTGAATTCTTTAATGAGCACTTGAGAGAACAAAGGGAATTTAAGTGCATGTTAATAAGAGAGGCGAGACAAGCGGGGGGGAGGGCCACGTACAAAAACAGCACAATCGAAGAGGGCGGCCGCTTTATAACAGTAACACCGGGCTCAGACGCAACTAGGATCTGATGGGGACAGATAGTCGTCACTGCGGTACATGTGACAGCCTGAATGAACATGCTGCTAATGCTCTAATAGCTTCTCCATGGAAACGCCATAGTAGAAATGGAGATGGATGGAGTGTCAGGGAGTGATATCTCTGCAGATGTGTGCGGATGTTACTAGCATGCGACCAGCAAAGAGTTAAGATGTATTCATTTGCATCTGGCTTCTGACACTCCAGCTGAGCATTGTATTGTGTTTGAATCATGTCGGGCCGCGTCATCCCAGTTTAACCTGTTGAATGATTCCAAGTTTTAAATATCTTCTTTGTTTGTTTCACTCACTGATGGTGCTTGAGTCTAGACATAAATAATCACTTAAAGAGCTTGTACTTGATTGTTTTCCCCATGGACCCTATTTGAGTAAAAATCATCTTGCCACATTAACTCTTGAAGTAAAAAAAAAGAGAGGGAGACAGCTGTCTATCTACATCTAAACATTTTTATTGCTCACAGGAAATGCTCCGCCAGCATGCTAATTGTTGCCACCTTTACCTTCACACTTAAACGCCGCTGTTGTTTCTGAAACACGGTTATAAACTCATCACTGGGAATAATCAGGATGATAAGAATGCATAAAGTGAAATCCTTTAAATGAACTAGTTCTGTTTTTTTATTTCTTAAAATAGTAATCTACAGCATCATGAATGACTTTGTTGCATTTCGACACCTTCCTAAAATAATCGGATAAGTCATTTTTTCAGGTTTTTCAGGAAACACAAAAAAATTCCCCCCAAAATTGAAATTATGGCATAAATTATGGCAAAGTAAACTTAGGCAAAAAGTGATTATTTTAGGAAAGTGACGATTTATTTACGTTTTACTATTCACATTATCTCGTATCTCAGGTTGTGCACAAAGCAGACCATTTGAAGATGCTGGTCTATTTCCAATCTATATTGAGGAATCTATATAGTATTTCACAAATGCCTTTTAATAACTGGAAAATACTTATATTTGATTTGATTTGACAGATTTCATTAAGTGTGTGAACTCCACAGGCTCTGATCCTCTGATAAAAACGTCATACTACAGCACAACACCTTTGTCAGCTGTACAATTGCTAAAGAGCTACTCCTGTGTGAATGACGCACACAGAGTAGCTTTATACAGTGTTTCTGTAGTAGAATAAGCTTATAGTACAGCAGTCTGTAGCCTCAAAACATATTAGCAGAAGATATTTGCACTGTACAGAAGTTGAGAACTCGGCCTGACAGAACAAGGTTAGCTCATACATGTAGAGACCCGGTAAGCACAACACCGAGAACAAATAAACCAAAAGCTTTGTTGTTTTTCCACAAAGAGGGAGGCCTCATTCACGCAGAGTGAATACAACAGCATCCAACTCTCTCCTCAGCGGCTCATGTCCAGTCACTTTTTCAGACATGCGAGTCGTGTGAGCTTCTGTTTTCCTCCAATAATGTAGAAACTCTTATGATTGGCAGCATATATAGTAATGTAGGTTATAGATTTTTGTACATATAAAGATTTTTATATTACACACAATTGACCTAATCAAAAACATACTTGGAGTTGAGTTGTATTTTTTTTCCATTCACACATTTGAGAAACATGTTTACATTTCTAAAGCTGTTCCACCTTGTGATGTCATGAAGCTGTAGTTTCCAAGTAAACCAGGCTACAATTTACCTTTACTTCAGCAGAGAAAAGCAATTTCAGGGCTAAATTGGAAAAATGTTTCTAGTGAAGGCATATGGAGTTTAAAAACAGAGTGGAGCACTTCCTGTGTCAGCAGGTGGAACAGAGTACAGTAACAGCCAGTGATAATTTTGTCATTATGCATCTTGTTTTTAGACCTCTGAAGACCCAAAAGATAAGACATAATTCGGGGTTTTTAAAGGTGCACTTTGTCTATTACTTTAATAGATCCTTTTTTCATAATGAATGGTTCTGACTGCTCACTAGCGATCTTCCTCAGACTGGTCACGTGGTGTTGCTGTGTTCGGTCAGCAAATTTTAACAGGTTTTGCCTTCCTATTGGCGGAGGCAGGACGACAGCGCCATCTGCAGTCGGACTTCCTCGGGACAGTATTCCACATGTGTGAAAGTAAAAAAGCCCCCACATCCCTGTTTACTCTCCCACGCCAGA
>KN506854.1:49185-60069 GCA_000787155.1 Scartelaos histophorus
ACTGCACAAAAAACGTAACGAAAAAAAAAAAAAAAAAAACTTCCATTCGTGCAAAAAAAATGCCACTGACTGGCCTTAAAAGCACTTCATCTCAGGATGTCCGTAATCCACCAAACTTCACTTGGACGGAATTCATATATTCTTTAAGGCTATACAAACATAAAATAGAGCATGACACACCTTTTCTTCTCAAGTTATTTGTTCATTTGCAGAAAATCGCCTCTTTGTCTCTGGGCAAAGTTTGTTTCCAAAAATGCGAACAAATCCACAACGCGCCATTATCAATCCGTCATCCAGATAGCATGATCATTCTGAAATATGCAACTCCATGTTCGTAGATAGGATAGTTATACAGGTTTTGTCGACTTCCTTTGAGGATAGTTTGTTAACAGTTAGTCAAAAGAAGTGAAAAAGAGATGGCGAGTGGTGTGTGTTGGTCTTGGCGTGGTTCTGAGCCGGTCGATTATAAAGGAAACACTAGAAAGCCTGAGAAGGTGGAATATTTCCATCCGCCCATTAAGGTGCCTCTCTCCAGCTTCAGATAGACTCGGTCGTCCCGCTCCACCATCAGCAGCACGCCGTTACTGGCAGCCTCCCGCGTCACGTCCTGGTCCCCGGCGAAAGCTGATATCACTGGATAGTCGTTCTGCATCAGATTCACCTGTAATGTAGTAAACCAATATGGTTACAACTTTTACTTGTCAGTGCATAACGCACTCCCAGGGCGCTGACTTACTTGAATGGTTTGTCTGTTGTAGACCTTGACAACGTGAAAACTGAAACTATATATTCCCCTCCGCGGAGCTTGGAAAACACTTGCTTTCAGATCGAAATGGTTGCCGATATTCACTAAAACCTGTAAAAACAAGGGGTTAGGACAGGGGTCATTTAGACAGAGCAAAAACATTTAAACTGTGCCAACAGCCGAAAAATGAAGGACCAACACAACATATTTTGTTTTAATGCAATTTAAAACACATCACATATAATCAGTCCGCTCCCTAATAACACACACACACAGCGCCAATGTGCCTGAAACAGTCACATCTGGTGTGGGGGACCTTACTCATTCCCGACAGCATCAGATTCCACTAAAAAACAACACTTTCTCTAATCTTGTCCTTTTAGTCATAAAGAACAGTCGGATGTTCAAATGTTCGAAAACTAACCTAAAACTATTTCTTTTGCGGTAAAAGTCGCCGGGCAGTGTGCGTTCGTCCACATTCAGGCATGCGTAAAAGGGGAGTCCCAAGTTTTACTCTCGACACTTGAAGTGGTCGCCTCACCTGGTCAAAGTAGATGGTCATGGATGTGTTGCTCATCTCGGAGGGCTCGTGGTTGGTCCCACGCACGGCTGAGAACGCCACTTTGGCACCGGCTGAGCGGACAGAAATCCCCAGTGACGAAGTAACGGCTCCGTCAGAGGAAGGGTTCGAGTCGCACACCACGAGACACTTCCCCTCCAGAACGATGGGTTCCGTGTCGTTCTGACCGAGGCACAGAGCCACACCGCATCCCAAGAGGAGCAGCAGGGCGAGCGGCAGCATGGCGCACGACGAGCCCTGGCAGCGCACTGGCACCATGTTCATGGCACAAAAGAACGACCGCTAGCCGCTCCCTTTTTGGAGAATCCGTTTGCTCTTCTCGATCCACACTCAATTTCCCCTTGTTTCCTTTCCTTGCTCTTGTGTCTCTGTGTCAAACCCCCTCTGACACGCGCGCTCACGCTCTCACTCCCCTCCCTCTTATGCGTCTTGGGTTGGTTTGAGAAGAATATTCAGTCGACTGCTATAAATCCTGTTAGTTGAATGAGAAAAACACCATGTAAGACTAAAATCATAAATGCTCTTCTTGTTTGTCCTTTAAACGGCGTATATTCTTCGTGCGTAAAACGTTACTGTGCGTAAAAGGAGATCATATTCCCAAACTCCAAATACTTGCAAGCTTTTGTATTCAGGGTGCAAGCCTAGTGCATCTTTTGTGCACCATATTACGCTTGACTTAATTAGGTTTGCTTTTTATTTGTATTTTAAACTGAACCCCAAATAACATCACATATTGTAGTAATTTCTAACCGCGATGAAATCTGTTTAACTGCATGCAGTTACTTTTGCAAATAAAGCAAAAACACGACATACCTGTTCTCTCCATCCCGCAGCTGCTCTGCCTTATCTCTCCCAGACCCAAATGATCTGCGCTCACAGATCACTGGTCCGAGTAGTGTAGTCTAAACTGTCTTTCGAGGGACAACTCACGCCCATTCTGATGCGCATGCAGCCAGTACAATAACTCCTCAGAAGTGCCCCCCGAAGCAATTAAAAGCGAAAGGCTTTTGTTTAAAGATTATTCACGTGAGATAAGCAAACTGCTGGGACCCCACTGGGCTCCAAAGACAACTGGCGCTCCGTGACACACACTTTCTCATGGCTTATATGATTCTCATGTGATTCGTTTTATATGAAGGGGGCGAAGGTGGATAAAGTTACACTGCGCGTTCCGCATAGTTTTCATTTAAAAATCAACTAAGCATCTTAGACTCCAGAGGAGGACTAGTTCAAACATAGATACTCGCGCGCCATCCAGTGGTAGAACTCGTTCATTATTTCTGCTTTGAGTAAGGATAAGACACCAGACAGGTCTTATGGATCATTGTTTTGGATTAAACAGTGAAAAAGTGATGTCCTTGGAATGCTGTTCCTTCAGTAGTATTGATGTTTACCATCTGTCCAAGGACTGATGAATAATAGCCTTTCTAGCTAATTCTGTTACATTTATAGAAATGGTGATTAATTTACACTGTCCCTGTTAAATAAAACAACTAAATAAAAATAAAATGTTAAAAAATGTATTCATTAATTTTTTAATTAATTGTTTATTTATTGAAGTGTATGTATGCACACCCTCCATTTAGTTTTGGGATGCTCTCTTGTAAATAAACATTTCTACATTTCTATTAACAAAATAAATGATCGTCTTTTAACCTTTAATCATGAATATGACTTGATTAGTGATATTTTAAGGATGACATAATTATTAAGTCTTATGTGACCTGGCAGTTTTAGTGGATGACATATGAGTAAAATACATATTAAAGACATGGTGCTTTCTCCCAGTGACACAGAAAATGTCCATATTTCAAAGATAATGAATGGCTTCTCCTCTGGTCCTGACGTGCCTCAGCCTTTGAAGAGCTTCATAGAGGTTTTAGTGGTCCTCAGCACCTCTGACAGGGCTTTAGAAGTGGGCAGTACACCACACTAACTTTAATGAGCTGCCATCTTTTCTCCATTGTCTGCTTTTATATGCATGGGTCTCACATTCACATGCAGCGGAAGTTACTGTGTTGAATTTATTTATGTCTTGCGTTAATATAGCCGACTTCATGTCATAAACAATCCTTTTGCTATACAGAGATCCATGTGAGGGTTTGGGTATGCCAGCATGTGCAGTATGTTTAAAATCTATTTCAACTCATGATTTTATTTTAGTTTTAGTTTTTTTCTTTTATCATAATGCATGTTCGCTAGCTTCAAACAGCATCAAAGAAGTAGCTAAAACTGTCTGTGTCTTCATAGAGTTCATATTTCCTAGTGGATGGTTATATTCAAAATAGCATATTATCACATGTATCATTATGTATCATGGATTTATTGTTATAGCTCTCAATGTGTGTAATGCCAATATTGAAAACACCAAATACATAAACACTTTGTTGAGTTAAAATGCCACAACGGTTTTATTATCATGTGTTGTGTAGTAACTTCTTGTCTTGCTGTAGACTTGTATTCTACATTTAAACATGGCGATCTTCCTCCTCCTGGCGCTCACTGTCAGAGCTGACTGATAAACCAAGCGGAAGAGTGACATCAGGTATCCAGGAGCCACAGCTGACCTGGGGCCTTCACAAGGACACACAACACATCAAATGTCAAGATGTGCACGAGAGAGAGGAACATCCCATGCACGCCCATGTGGCCTGCACGGTTGTTGCATTAGCATAGACTACTTGAGGCTGGCTCTGTCCAAAAAAGAGTTCTCTTGAACAGGCTACGACAGGCTCATAGTCAGACTCATGACAGTGATGTCCTCTGAGCGGCTGCCAGCCCGTTGGATTTAAGAGACGGGAAGGTCAATCATGTGGAGACTAGAGATCTGTCTGCTTTAGAAAAACCTCTCTTAGATGTAGCCTATCTTTTGTATTCTGAAATTGAAATTCTATTCATTTAGTGATTATTTGATTATTTTATTCAGAGATGTATTTAAAGCTCACCAAATAAGATCAAATACAGTTTATCCCCCAGAGTGTGCTCAAATTGCCATATGTTCATTCTAAAATATGGGTCCATCTGTAAGACAGTCCATCTGGCCAAGCTCACATTCAAATGCATCAGCATCTTCATAGCTCCAAAGGTCACAGTGTGCCCCAGCTCCACTTCTCTTGGCCACTACATAATGACATTATTATTGGAAATGTTCTCCTCTCACGACTTGGGCAGGCTACTTCAATCAGATCTAGTCTATAACCAATTACACTTAGGCCTGAAGTCCCTATTGGTAATTAGACTGGTCAGCCCTGTTGTATTCTCATAGCTACAACATCCATATATGCTGTCTATAATACTGATGATCTAAAGCATTTATATCTAGTCAAACTAATATAGAATTCAGTGTGCTGTCGCGTTCTGATCAATCAAAAAAAAAAAAAAAAGTGCTGTTTTATTTTTAAGAATCCTACCGGAAATAAGTGATTGAGTAGCGGAAGTTTACACAATATCACCATGGCGACACGATGCAAACTGGACGGTCGCAGTTGAAGTTACACGTGTGTCAAACTCACTGCAGATTAGCGTTAGCTTTACTTTGAATATAATTTACCTTTGGAAAGTCGTGGAAACACAGGAGCCCTTGAAGATGATGAAGCTCGAATAAGTTTATCTCGACTGTCAAGGAGGTCAGGAGCGCGGGGAGACAAATGGCGGCTCCAAAAGCTGTTTTTTCCGCGGTGAAGACGAAAAGCAGACTAAAAGGAGCGGACAAATCATCACGACAATGTGCTCGGAACTGCATAGAGAAGTAATAGTAGAAGTAGAAGTATTTTCACTTGTCTGACGTTTAGTACTGGAGCGAGTCATGGTTAAACTTACTGTCCTAGCTAACTTTAATTGGTCTAACAAATATTCACCAACTGTCAAGCTACAAGAAAATAGCCTACATATACTTGTATACCAGTAATAAGATGGTAGGGGACCAACTAGAGTGATTGAAGTCATTATTGCAGCACATGTAGTCTATTGCAATGACCATTAACTGATACAGCTTCATATTTCAGGGACTTTTAAAGTTGTCCATTTTGACATGCCGTAAATTAATAAAGGCATTTTATTTCAACCGGTGAGTGCCTTGGATTTTTTGCATCTTTAAACTGACTTCCCTTCCCCAAAGACACCACTTTGTTTTTTCTACTGTGTATTATCCTCTGGAGGTCCAGGAAGCGCTCCTTTTGAAACTTTTTATACAGCTTCATATTTGTCCAGAATGTGGTTATGCCCACACTGCACTGACAGATACATGCGGGTGTAAGGCTGTTTGGTTCATTGGGGTGCCAGTTTTGTGTCTTTTAAAGTAAAACAGATCATTTGTGCTTATAAGGCTTATAAGGAACTGCACTGACTTTGGCATAATAATATGTAGCTATTGTTTACAGTGTTGTCTTGTCTTGTCTTGTCTTGTGTAGGTTGCCATCTGAGATCCTTATTAAGATACTGTCATACCTCGATGCTGCTGCTCTTTTCACGCTAAGCCACGTCAACAGTCTCTTCTACCATCTAGCCAGTGACAAGTAAGCATTTAATGTTTTAAAATGCACATAACGTTAAACTATATATCATTCTTCTTCATTATCGCAGTGCTTTGTGGCGTAACATCTTCCTGAAAGAGTTTGGGAGAAAAAGAAAGCTCTATCCCAAATTTGTGGAGGACTTGTTAAAGAAGACAGCTGATACTAGTCATCTGGATGTTGGCCACTGGAAATGGCTGTATTTCAAAACAGGAGCCGATTGTGACACATACAAGTGGAAGAAAAGCCTCTGTGTTATCAACCGTCACACTGGACTCCCGAGTAAAACAGAACAAGTGCTCAGGTAATACAGGAGAAAATCAGATTCACGCTTAACTTCCAAAGCAAATGTATCTCTTATATTCTTCGTAAAAGCTGTATCCCTTATTCCTTTTTGACTACACATCCCCTTTGTGTGTTTTGGTCCATATCTCACACAGCCTACAGTGTATCTACATCACCATCTGTTTTGTATGCGTTGTACAATAAGAAGCAGTGAGGTGCAGAGATATCCCAGGAATCCCCAATGCTTTTCTCCCCAAACATAGCTAAACTTTACAGCCACGTTGTCAAGAAAGTTGAGAGAGGAGAGACTACTTGAAATCAAAAGAAAAAAGCAGTTTTATGTTCCCTTTCTTTTCTTTTTTATGACACTGTTATTAAAGGTGAGAGGAGAGGTGTGTGTCTGGTAGTGTTGTCTGCTCAGGGGGACGCCATGCGTGTGGGGAGAGCTCCTTGCTGTCTTCACTGCAGTATCAGCCCTGTTTTCATAACCTCTGATTAGAAGCTGTGCACCACTCAATTCTGGAGCTCTGTATCCTTCACCGTTTCTGAGAGGAAGGCGAAATAATTGTGTTCCTTGCTGAGGCAGTCTGAATGGTTGAAATAAATTACTTAGCACCTCTAGCCTTCATCTGCTCCACACACACACATATACACACACACAGACCCAGACACACACACATACTCATACTCGCTCATAGTATCCCAGGCTTCCCTCTCCCGAGACGTGTCCCTGTGGGGTTTTGTCTGCTGGAGCTCCCCATTTACCTTGGTAATAATCATTCCACTAGACACCCCTCACTCGCACTCAGTGGAGTCCAATCCCAGAGGTATTACCAGGCCTCCTCGGCTGCTCCAGGTTTCTCTCACTTAATTGATATTGGATGGAGCCTGACTGCTGCATCACTATAGCAAAATCTCTAGATCGAACTTACTTGTCCAAGAATTTAATTTTAATATTGCGTATTTCATTGGTTATACTTTACTGTAGAATATTTTATAGTAAAAGTATAATGTAAGACAGATCCCTTTCTGTTTGCAGACTGTGTAGTGTATAAATGGAAGAGGCAACTATAAAACCATGGCTGTAGCTTTTTTATGTCAACCCAAGAAATCCAAGAAAAGCACTTTAAAAAAAAAGTAGATATATTTTGTAAAAATAAATGTAAGAAAACATTCAGCTTGGTGAAGTCTTCACACAGCAACTATTGTCATACTAAAATCCTTGCAAACTAATAAAAATATGTTGCAATAAATTATGTCTGGTTAACAGACTCAGTATATAGTTTACATCCAGTTGCTTAGACACCAGATGCCATTCCTGACACAGTCCTTTTCATTTATGCAAACTTGAAAATGGCACAAAGTGTACACCGGCTGATGGCATCATGACTAATCTTACACCCTCTCTCTCTTTCAGGAACCTTCATGTAAGCTGGCAGCTGGCGGTGGTGGAGCGGTCACAGAAGCAGAGCACGTTGGACCTGAGTTGGCTGAAGTTCTCGGAGACCTCTGTGACTCTGTGTTGGAGCGGTGCTTTGCCCGACCTCCACAATATTTCTGCTCTCCAGCTCCACGGGGTCAGAAGGATCGCACTCAGCCGCACCGGTCTGAGGAAGTACGGCAGCCTCCATCTCATGCAAATGCATTCACAATACTTTGGTTTGCATGAACATTACATTCATTTGCTAGAGACAGATCGTAATGTTAACCAGCTATAGTTAGGCCTGTCTCAATAACACATTTTCAAGCACAATATTGTGGTAATGTTGTAAATACACTGACACAAAGCAAGATAATTCCAGTATATATGTATATATATATTTTAAATACACAGTATCATTAAAAAGCCTGAGCAATGGATGGCAGAACGAACCGATCCTTCGCTCTAGCAGTTTTTATTCTACTTCTACAGCTAAATCTTATCACATAAAAATGACAAAAAATCCCCACAGAAAAAAGTATCCACAATAAATATTGAGCCCCAAAATATATAGTTCCAAGTATCACATATTGAACAATAAGTTGATATTGTAATTATGGTGACAGGCCTAACCATAAACCTTAAGCTAAACCTTAAACTTATTTTTATTTGATTTGATTTTTTATCGGTAAGTTCTGCTGTTGATCTAAATACAAAGGATTTACATCACTGGGACCTTAAATTTCTCCATATTCATGCGTTTCAGATTCCTGTTATAGAGAGCCATTTTTGAAGACAGTTTCTCATTCAAATCCATTAAATCTATGCAAATCATGTTGTATGTTTACAGATTTTAGCTCCAACAATGCCATAAATACCTGCCATACATGGTACATATGTTGTTTTGTAAAAATATTGTGTCTTTTTCATGCAGACCAGCACAGAGGTCCCTGATGATGACTTTAGACATGCCAGTATCCAAAAGCACTCAGCTTATTGGTCAAGACAAACTGATGGAACTTCAGCTCGTACAGCCTGGTGTTGTTGTGGGCCTTTGGAAGGTTAGTACAGTACAAGCCTAGAGTGACACTGGCAGCATTTTAAATAAGATGCCACACAATTCTTTTCTTTCAGGACCAGTGCTCTGTGGCCTTCGTCTTGTTGTGCCTTCACTTCCACAGGCTGGTGGAGAGGAGCACCCAGGGATCCTCAGTCTGGTAGGCCACACTCGAGCAGGCAGCGCTGACTCACTCTCTCCTCTGTCGAATGAGCCTGTATGTGACCTGCTTTTCACTCACTGTTGGGAAAACACAAAGAATCAGCACTGTTTTTAAATGAGTCGGTTTATATTATCTTTTTTCAATGCATTCTATTAGATTGTTGTTTGTGAACAATTTGGGTCTGTTGTGTGGTCTTCTATACCTACATCTGTTATGCAATTATTCTTATGCTTAAAATCTAAATCTAACAAATATTTGGTTTTATGTACAGGCAAATCTACAAATTGGAATATTGTCAAAAAGTGGGTTTTAGTGGTTTGACTGGACTTCATTAGTTGCGACCCATAAACATCACATCACTTTTTTTTCTTTCACTGTGTGCAATGTAAACCTATACCTACCTTTTATATAGTAATTTTTCAGATATTACTTTCCTTCTAATTGAATTGTTTTTTAACACAGTGTGGAGATGGCTCCCTCTATTGGTGACTTGGGATCATAGCGCTTCACTTGATGCAATCCACTAAAACAATCCCATGTAATATGTATTATAAGACACCTGTAATTACATTGTGTTTTTAATTGTATTTTGATTCACAGCCCGTTCATTGAGCCGGCAGCCAAGCCTCCTTTTGACGACATCGATCCTGAGTACGGTCTCCATGGCTACCACCTACACATCAATTTGCACAACACCAAGTGCAAGATTATGTCCGAAAGCTTCGCCCCACTTTTCTGTCATAAATGTAAATTAAAATTCAGGCTCAATCATATAAAAGTACCTCAAATTTGGGAGTCCCGTGACTAATTTTGTGTGTGTCTCTGTGTGTGTGTGTGTGTGTAGCTCAGATGTTCGACGGACTCATGCAGCTGACTGCCATTCACAGGAACAGGTTGTCTGAACACACACCTCTGTCTGGCAGCATCAATCTCCCCTGGAGGTGTGAGGCCCTGCAAGGAGCTGCGCAGGTATGCCACTTCACACCTCTTCACTCCAACTCTTACCACTGCGATGATAGAAAGATGATAGAAGCATGAGCAAGTAGTTTAAAGGCTGTGAATAATACCGCGCAGAATTGCAAAGGCGGCGTACAATATTTCCAACTCATTACATTATATTTTTCTTTGTATATTTTATAGAATTGCTGCCTCATGACACTGACTTTACTGGATGAATTCAAGATCCCTTTGTGGTACGTTAGTTCTGCAGTTAGTCTGGAAGTAGATCAGTCGGCTCACACTGATTATAACTACAAAGGGGACTATTTTCTCATCCAGTTTAAAGACGAGGTGGGTCAAATGAGGATGCATCTTGTACGTGACGTCGAACAAGAGACTTATACAGTTACTGGTTTAGCTATTTATATTACTACCTCCAAGATCAACTCTCATTTTGGGACGAATTACTGATTAAATACATTCAAATATATTTTCTATTGTAAATGTGTCTATTTAAGTTCTCAAACTGTGTGTCAAGTTGCATTCATATATTGTATTTCTAAATTCTTAAACAAATGCTCTAAGTTTTCCCATAACAGTTAACAATTTAAAACTAAAAAACTGAAAAATAGTCAGGATTCTCTTATTTTTGGACTAGATTTGTTCTAATAATATCAATCAATAAATAATAATTGTGGATTGAGTGAATATTGTAGCCAAACATGAACAAAAATGATATAGCAAATCAAAATAATGAGTAGCTTTGTTTTTTTCTCTTCAAAAAAGACATAAGTTAAATATTAATTTTATCAGCAGTTATACAGTGTTTACTCTGCAGGTGAGACAGTGATAGAATAAATGCAGGAGTGACCAGTGGAAAGTGCGTAGCTGCAGATTGGCCAGTGCTGCTGATAGAGATACAATGAGGCCTGCTTCTAGATAATAGGATTTCAGAGGCTCCACTTCTTTTCCCAGTGAGGGTCATCATCACCTTGAGAAAATGCTTATTTTTCCAAACACATCAACAATATGGCAACAGCCCAATCCGAAAAAGGAGGAAAAAATATTAGGGGGATGAGCCAGAGGGGACAAGCAGAGCAGCAGCACCAGGAATAAACTCGATTTTGCCGAGAGCTTGTCGAGTGAATAATGATAATAGTATGCACTTTGAAGTTCTTTTTATA
>KN506854.1:60130-71787 GCA_000787155.1 Scartelaos histophorus
ACATAAACGAAACAAAAATGTCAAATAGAAAAATACAACAGTAATACTTTATAATACTTAAAGCTGTTCATGCCTTAATAAATCATGACCAAAGACTTAATTCTTTATGAACAAATAGTTTGAATGATTCAGGCTTAGTAACTTCAAAGTCTTATAAGGTAGAACAAAGCATAGAGAAGAACACAGCCTAAACACGTGTCATTGAAATAAAACATAACTCTGACATTGTATTATAGATCAGCATAATATGGACCTTTACTAACAGGATTAGGAGTTAGGATTAGGGTATTAAAACAAAAAAAAAATTCATTGCACAAAAATATGTGTCCATCCTGAATCAAATCTTTGTCCATTCTTTGTTAAGACTAATTAAGATGTAGTTAGTATGTAATTATTATAAATTGTTATCTAAACTACTAACAAAACCAAACATTCATGCATCCGCTTCATGTAACACATATAACACTATAACTCCCATCATCCACCAGTGCACATTTTCTCTCATGAAATAGTGAAGATAAAGTACTTCCAAGTTTTCTAGTATCCTTGGCTACCGTCATATTTCTCACTATACTGACATTTTATGCAGATTACTGTATAGAAAAATGAGAAATAGACTAGATTTGGGTGGTTTAACAGTGACAAATGACGCCACTACCTGAACACTGCACGTTATACCACACTACAGCACAGTCTCATTACAGTGACCTTCATACAGTCTGTAGCTGTCATGTCAACTTCCAAAAACTGTCAATCCTTCACTGCTGTTTTATTGGGAAAACTCAGAGCCTGGGGTATTGTAGTCCGATAATAGACTTGTGTAACAACATAAAACCAGTTATCCATGATACTGAATGAATGTGATGGCCTGGACAAGCTATACATTGTGAAGGCTGAGATCGCTAACACTTCATATTGTTTGTGTTGTTGATTATATATGTCAGAGAGCGGTGAGAGGTTTATTTCTGTAGCATCCACCAGGAGAAGAAATGAAATGCTGCCCTGCAATTGAAGGACTTTTATTTTTAGCCAATGCAGGTTTTGTCCAGCAGGTGGCTCCCTCATGTAAACAATAAGGCGTGTGCACATGAACCAGCAAAGAACAATGCAATAAAACCTTTTGAAATGTTGTGAATTTGAAAATGAATGATGTCATCTCTTCTTTTGCATTGGGGTTGCTTTTACTTTGCTTTAGGGACGTATCACTATGTAAAAGTATTCACAATGAAAGAATTCAATTACAAACTCTTTATTGCGAAACGCTCTAAAGATGATCCAGCAACATAAGTGTTCATTTTGTCAACCACAGCTTTGTTACAGTTGTCTTTCTTTCCTTTCGGACTAATCTTGGAGGAAAATTGCTTCCATTTTTAGACTTTAATTCTCTCCCCAGCGAGTGACCAGCTGGGTCTGTAAACCTCTGCAGCCAACAATGACACAGGCTTATTGAAATGGCTAATGAAAATGGCTATAACAGAGTATGGAGGCGTGTAGGATGTGTTTACTATTCCAAGACTCCACTGTATGTGGCTTTGTTGTGCTGACTGTAGTACTTGTACTCATTTGTTTACTACCTATTTAGAAACATCAGTACATTTGAGTACAGATTGTGAGTGTTTGTTCTGTCACTGCCTCCTTCACTAACCTGATTCTTTGGAGCGTTATTTGATTGGCCTCTCTCTCTCTCTTATTTGAAGCATTCTTCATTTTCTGACAAGCATTTGCTTGTTTGAATCAAACCTGTTCTTTCTTCAAGTTTGTGTGGAGAGGCATGACTCAGCACAGCATCTAAACAACAGTGCCATCACTTCCTGCAGTCTGGTCTGGTTGACTGGTTTATATTAGCCTCACAGTGACTTCTGGAGGCTCTGAGCAGCTGTTCAGGTGCACACCAAACAGAGCACATCACTGCAGTGTTTATGGTGCCTCTAAAACACTGCTCCGTTATTCCCTGGGGTCTGGGACAGTCTTCTGTTTCCTCCTGGGTGCTTAGTGCTATTGCAGGCATTGAGTGTATGTGACAACACTGTGACGCTAAGTGAAATGAACTTGTTTTGCTCTTAACCAAAGCAAGCATTACAGCCAAAAGACCGCGTGGGACGCAGAATCAGGGAAACACAGCTCTGCCGCTTCTTAGAACAATAGCTTTTAGTGCAAAGGTCTGTGCCCCAGGCAAAGCCCATTGATTTTTTCCACTGTTAAGAGAAATAGGCAGAGAGCAAGCCAGTGCAAGTGTTACACTCAAAAAGCCTCATTATATGAAAGCCACGGGTTTGTGTTCAACATCATTGCCAACTTTGTGTGTTCTGAATACAAATTTCCTAAAAAAATTGTATTATTAATTCTATTGGGACTTTATATTTATTATAATATTGAGTTTATTTTCTGCAATAGAATTTGGACTGGGCGAATAGCCAGATTTTGATCAAATGTCATTTTGTTAAAATGAAAAACCAAAGCCATTTAACACTAACATTGTATGACATGTTCCCCATCAGTACCCAAGGTAATCACAATGTTAGTATTGGGACAACACTAGAAAGCAAGATTATTGCTAAATGATTGTCCATTTCCTGATCACACAATAAGTACATATGTACATAAGTAAAGTAAGCCATTTTGCACATGTAGCCTACAAATACTACTGATTGTACGGCAGATGTGTACCGTTTGCAGTAAAAATCGCAGTAAAGCATTCTCTATTTGTTATCCTTTCATATACTTTTTGTTATAGAAGAATCCCCACTGTACTTGATCACACAGACCTCACTGCCATGCATAGTAATACAGCATGTATTTTTCTTCTTCTACAGGGAGAAGTAGAACGCGTGTAGGACATTGTGCATGATTGCTAACCCTGTCAGCACACCTCTTTGTCTGTTAAGTCACTTGTACGTTAATTGAATCTCTCCCAAAGTGGAGTGATAGCTAAAGGTCAAGTATAGTGCAGTCACAGCTATAGCCTTAATCAAACGCACTTCTCATTCATGCATGGGGTTATTGAATTTGTCACACATGCATACGATTGATTAATGCTTCCTTTAACAGCGTCAGCCACCCTCGATTCTCAGCGTTAAATAATGATCGGAGTGCAGCGTATGGAGTAGAAACCTGGAGTAGTGGGAATGCTGTCTCCATCCATACCCTGCATGGCCGTCTTCATTGTGGTGATTGATGTCATTATAGTGGTACCAGTGTCGTCTTCTCACCTGACCATCTCTTACCTCATGCATTAGGATGATGTATGGGCTCTAGTCTCTTGCAGAGCAGGACAGGTCATTTTGACTTGCCTGGATAGGGAAAAGAGGACATAGTGGTGGTTAATGCGTGGTTCATTTTTCATGTCATTCTCTAAACATTGCCTCGTAAAGCTTTTAGTACTTAATATCTCCTGGATTAGAGCAGGGAGTTTGGTATTTTTACAGTATTTAAATGTGTTGCACAGGTTTCAATTGAGCAGAAAGTGACTGTATGACTCTATGGCCACAAGAAGGCACTGAAGCACCTTACTGGATGATACTGTATACTTGTCTGTCTGGCTGGTATTATGTCAGTGTTCAAATAAGTTTACCAGAATGTTTATGCAATTATATTACAAATGATGCATAAAGCAAAGCTGATTTAAAAGATTTGGAAAATGTACTTTACTGTAAAAGTTATCATCACAAAGTGGAGTAGTCCTAGTCCCATTTCCCCTGTTCACAACTCTCCCACAACTCTCAATTTTATATTGTCTGATTAAAACCAAACAAAATGTCTTTCAAGATGAATTTCATGAATACAAACAGACTTTTAATCAGTGCTATTTTACTCAAACACACGCGCACACACACACAAAACCCAAAGCCTCTTCCTCCACTGTCTGAACTCTGCTCCAAACAGCTTTTCTTTTACTGGATTTGAAAAGTTGAGCTTTGACAATTAGAAACGACTGAAGCTAAATTGCAAATCTCACCCTAGAAGATCATATAAGACATCACAAGAATAGCAAGATAAGGTTCTTTTGTGCCCATCAAGATATAATATTTTGTTTTTAATTTGTTTATTACTATGGCAACAATCGTAATAATTAGGGATGCACCAATCTGATACTGGTATGATGATATGATGTAATAAGCGAGTTTATTGGTAGTAGTTGGTCCATAAAGTCTCAGAATGGTTGATCTTCACCCAAAATTGTTTCTTGTGAGATAAATAACAGTTCTATAACACATTTGAATCATTTCTGTCTTATTTTATTTGTGTTTATAAGAAATGAACACTATTTTCAGTCTTTTGGAATTGGTTTTCGTTGATTTCTCTTGATTTATCTGCAGATACTTAAAGATACGGCAGAACTGAAAAAGCTGGATCATTGCATTTCGTGTAATAATTCATAATTCAGAAACCCACAGATATCGACCTGCAACATTCATGTTTTATCACTGTGCTGTGAAATCCAAACTTCACTCTTTCTCCGCTTCTTCTTCTTGTTGTTACGGCCTTGCTCCGATGGCTCTCACACCTCCACCCATTCCTTTTACCTCCTCCTCGTGCAACCTTGTGGAGCAGGAGAGCAGGCTGCACTCATCACGCCATATTACCTAACAGTCAGAGGACAACATTTATCAACGTCACGCGCCTTTTGCTAGCTGTGCATTTCCTCCGCTGCGGATCTCGTGTCTCTTTCAGGTGCATTTCAATATGTTTCTCGATACTTGTTTTGTAGCATCTCCACTGCTGCTTTATGTGGTAGTTTCTTAATGTTTTATTCACTCAGGCATATTTTCAATGTGGTTTTTTAACTACAAATGGCAAATCCACTATAAACTCTGGGGTGCACTGAATTCGACCCCTGCAACCTCAGCAATGTGCGCTCAATATCTCTCAAGGTTCTTCAGACTGCAGTTTGTGCTGATAACACATTAACCTATAGAACTGTGATTTACTGCGGACATCCTACTGGGCTACTTTCTATTAGGGGGAATTGCATTTTTTTTTCCACTGCGGCGCTGCTAACCGTAAATTAACAGTCAGGGTCCTGGCCAAAAGTCCAAAAAGTGTGTAGGAGTGTACGAATGAATTAAAGCTGTTGATTTGTCCATAAAGTAACATTGTACTTGCAGTAAAAGTGAAGTGTTAATTTTGTTAATGAAGTAATAATGAAGCAAGAGAGACACTTTCTGGTTGTTTGGCTTCTATTCTAAACAACGGTAATCAAATGATGGAATGCAGATTTGATTTTACGTCTGATGCCTTTCCTAATAAAATAAAAAGTACTTGAGGTCGACGTAACACTTGTAAGCTTGTGATCCATAAAGGTGCACTGTGTAACTTTTCTGTGGGAGGGTCAATTACCTGTTTTTATCCATGGAGATATTGCCTGGAATGTTCCACAAAGGATCAAGGACCAAGTTACTGGTCAGGTCTGTGAAAAGGCAAGCCCACTCACAATAAAAATGCAGCTTTTTAGGTCAATAAAATCTATGTTATTGACGCAAGATGGATACGTTTAAAGCCATACTGGGACATTCCATGAAGTCAAGCAGGTGGCGGACTCTCCATCAGTTTCACAATGCACCAAAGTACATAAACTTTAACTCCCAGGCCAGAAATTCAAAGGGATAAAGCTAAAATGTTGAATAAAAAGTGCGAGTATGTGCTTAATAACAAAAAAAGCTGTTAAACCCACTGTCATCATAGTTTCTAAATCAGAGGTAGCATTACTGAACCATTATTCGCTTTGTTTTATATTTTGCTAATTGAACTGTACAAAATATATTTCATGTATTTTTCTGGTAGCACCGCTGTAGATAAGGGAAACTAAGATTTTTGCCCGCACCACTGAGAAATCTTCAATATTTTACAACTTAAAGCTCTACAGAACAGATTTAAAAGACATTCCTAGAACACCACCAACACAGGGACATTTCTAGGACCACGATTAACGTCACTAATCTCCCTTAAATCCCTTACACTTAAAAATCCAGCCATTTTCCCCATGACGACAGAGCATCATCTTTGAGAACCTCAGTATTTTGAAGCTCCATCAGTCATATGTCAATGCTCTGTTTTTGTAGTTGTTTTATTTAGACTCTTCTATATAGAGCTGCAGTCATCTAAAAACACCCCTGGGATTTTTCCCATAATCCCTCTATCAGAAGAAGTCACAGAAGACCTGCAGCCAGCCAGCGCACCAACATAGGCTAAATCACATTAGCCTGAGGAGAGCCTTTTCATTTAAGAAGTGCAAACATGTTTCGCCTGTGAGAGGGGCTGGCGTGCACTCAGCCATCTGATTTATTGTTTCTGTGATTTTACCAGTAAGCCCCTTCCTTGGCATTATGGGAAGCTGGAGGTGTGAATTTGAACGCACGTTTCAAAAAAGAGCAAAAAGAGTGATTGTTTTGAGGTTGGAAAATCAGAGAGATTAAAGGGTGACTAAAAGATTTGAGTAGATCCTACAGGCTATGCTAATGTATACATACAGTAGTGTGCTGCTGTGGGAGGGTAATGAAACATGCATATGGCTGTATAGAATTACTATAGCTTCAAAGTTCTTTTCCTGACCCCGTTTTGATTTTGAGTTATCGGGGGTTGAACTCTTATATTACCACGCACCAAAATGCAGCCCCATAATCCATAAACTGATGCACTTTGAAAGCCACAAATAACTTTATCCATCCTCGGGTGAAGTTCAAATACAATAATAAGTAAAACCTAAAGGGTGCACCTATTTTATAGAGTCACTGTCCAGAAAGTGTTTTTGGTTTACACATTTTAGAAGGTTCATGATCCAAAACAACCAAAATAATTGAAAAAGTAGATTACAACATATAAACATAATACTCATTTCCCCCTTCAACATATATTCTCACTTTGTACCCTTGGACAAGACACCCTGTAGATATAATATTTACACAGAGTAACTGTGAAAACTCCAAGAAATTGGAGGAAGCATGAAGCCCAGTGCATATTTATTTATATTTATTTTCACCTTTTAATTTTCTTTTTATGATGGCAAATACTGTATGGCAAAGACAATAAAATATAATTTCTCATATGCACTGAAAAATCGTGATATTGCATTGTGAGCCACGTATCGTATACTGGACTGAGGACCCTGTGACTTTCGGCCTTAGTTATGTGTCCCTGAACAGCTGTGATCCTACTCCAGATCATCTGTGTATCATATCTAACCAAAACTCCCCATCACATGTATATTTTCTGTCAAGGCCGCCTGTATTTGACAGCATTCTTCACTGCTAATGTGGTAGTATATTCCTCTGCCCATTTTCTGACGTCAATGCATTTTGTGGCTAAGACCTTGACCTTGTGTTTTCAATACCTCAGAATGAATACTATCATTTAGCCCTCAGAAAAGCCTGTTTGGTGGAAGAATTACATCTGGCTTGAAATGTATAATAAACATAGTCTTTATCCTCAGGCTATGTATTTCTCTGTCTTTAGTGTCCACTGTGCAGGAATGTACAGAGTAACTCTCTTTTTACACCTGATGTCCTTCTTTGGTGCAAGGTTTGTGTAATGTGGAAACAATTAGGCCAATTACCACCTGTACATTACATTATTGTACACTGCCTAATAGGTTTACCCTTTTTGCCGAACGTTATGTACGGTTTACATTTATTGTTCTTACTTTGTTTTGCAACATTCAAATGTTCTCATTGTGAAACGAATAAAGGTTCTCTTACCTTATCACTCTGATGCTATATGACAGACTATATGTGCATGTGCTAACTGATTCAGGCGGCACTGAGCATTGCTGTGGCAGCTTTAATAAATAATTGCATTCTATTTACTATTCAAGTTTCAGATTCCTGTTATATGAAGCAATTTCAGCAGTGTTCCCATTGAAAAGATTGAATATTTTATTTTGAATTACTTTGGCCTGCCATGACAACAAATTAAATATATAAATATAGATGATAAACAATAACACACTACTATAAATAAATAGCAGAATGAAACACCTTAGTACTCAGCTTGCATCTCTTGAGTCATCACAGTTATTAATTCAACCTTTTACTTCTTAAATGTTACCATATAGACAAAAATAACCACCCATGTACACACCACAAATATATATTGTTTCAGGGTTCATGTATTGAAGTATTGTGACAGGCCGATGAAGTACTCATTTGTCATCACTCTGAAACGCTTGGAGTTACTTACTTTAGCGTCGCATAAATAGTCCACACAGTATAATTGAACCAAAAATGTTGAAAAGTAAACACTCTGCACTAATTGCATACATTTGCATAAGTTCCTATACTCAATTTACTCATTGGACTCTCAAGTGTTGTATTGCATCGTCTCTGGGGAGCGGTGATGGTTGTCTCTTCACAATGGCCCTGTCCCCAGAGGAGCTCATTCAGCGCTTCCCTGCATAATTAGCCCTCTGTGATTACAGCGATCAATGCACTATCGTCAGGACAGAGAGCACTTCCCCAAGCCCTGGATAATCACTGTATACAAACCTGTCTGTTGTAGGAACATTTCCTGAGCCGCATATCTCATTACGAAAACAGGAGAAAAGAAGAGGAAGTGTTATGGCCCCGTACAGCGCCCTAGAGACAGGTGTCAGGAAGGAAACACCCCAGTCACCGCTGCAGATTTGTTGTGAGAAACAAGTCTGGTTTCCTTTTGGTGATTTCTCCAGAGGTGACAGACGCACAGGCGAACACTACTGAGAATAGCGTAATTTTTATGATGTTGACAATAACTGAGGCCTAAAAATGTTCTTCGAGGTATAAGGATGTGAATCTTTGGTAATAACTGTACATAGTTTATTCAGTATGATTCATGCATTCTTAATAAACTAATACATTATGACTCTAACCCATCAATTAAAGGTGCTGTACCTGATTTTTTATGATCTTAAAATATGTAAAACTAAGAGTTTGCAGTGATCAATAATGATTCCTCACTGAGTTCTATCTTATGCAGTCTGTGCATCCTAATTATTCTGTGCACTTAGTTAATTAGTACTTTTCTCAACTCTCAGAAACTCAGAGTGACATTTGGGTTAACTTAACTGTAAAGCTAACAATAACTATGCTAACATGCACTTCCTGATTACAGAAGAAGAAAACATTTTAAAATGAGATGGAGACAGCACCGAGCAGACTTATTTTGACCTCGAGAGCTTCCATATATCTGCACTGGGGCAAGACAAAATTTGATCAAATACACAGGAAAAATCATGTACAGAGCTTGAATCATTCTTAATAAACCATAAATACACAATGTGTTAATTATGATGTAAGTCTTTCTTAATGCTTTATAAGGCTAATTAAGGTGAAGTTATAAAGTGGAATCAAATCTTATTTAGAGAATATACACTTCTTCAACACTTCACAAAGACATGAGTCTGAGAGCAGATGCATGTGATTGAGGTGGATTAGCCATTTAGGGACATGCATGGTCAGTTCATGTTGGAAAATTGGACTGAAAAACATAGCAGATTTCTACAGAATCAATAAGTGAAGCACTAAACTGTTGATCTGAGGTGAGATAAATGTAATTGTATTTGTAAATCATAGGCAACAGATGACCGTCTCCATTTCACATGTCTCACTGGAAAATAAGAAATTTGATTGCACAGTCACGTTTGACCGGGTTTAAGATTTGGCAAAGATGGTGGAGATCGGCTGATATTGATCTGTATAAAAATACAGAGATATATCATTCTGGATTTCCAGGCAGCCAATATGTAGTAAACCATTATGAAACAGATGCTTAAAGCTTTGGAGGCAGACACGTTCTTTCATTCCCTGTAGCGCAGACACTCTTCTGTTGTCTTCTGGGCGGAGGTGCTGAAATCCAAGTGTGTGGCATGTGCTGACATTCAGTCCATGCTCCAGGACTTTTTTAGCTGTGTTCTCCTTGCTTCTATTATTGATTTAAGACAAGTAACTTTGTATTTCACATTTGTAATCAAAGGTCAGGACCATAGACACGTTAGCTATGTCCATTCATATATACGGCCTATGGTCAGGACACAGAGGAATGACTGTATAGGTGAAAGTATGTACCACATATAGGCTGTGTTGGCAGAATCTACTGCAATAAATATGGAGTATGGGGCCGATATAGCTTTTGGTTCAAATTTGGCAAACCTTTGGGCCTCAAACCTTTGGGTCACTTTCACAGCTACACAGACACAGGTGAGATTTGTATTGTTTTTCTGGGTTAGAGTTGGTTGCTTTTTTGTAAGGATCCCAATGAGAATTGTTTATCCAGAAATGTGTATGGTCAGTCATTTAAAAATAGACATATTTACTATTTATATATACAAAGAATAACATTTTCAACACAAAATAATAGCTTCTGTAATGTTGGTCAATAATATAATTGCTAATACAGTACAATAATACAATTGGTCATTGGTTTTATATAATCTTATATAAAAGTCACTAAAGCTATTAAGAGAATCTAAAAACATAGGCAATTATTTATTTATTTTTTTATTTTTTATTTTTTTGTATAATCCTAATCCACATGGACGTGGGCACATTAGTTGAGATGCCCAGAACAGCAGAAAAATGTCTCAAAAGTTATAGGGCATTTCCAGATAATTAACAAATGTAAACTTTCTTTATTAGCTCTATTACAGTACATTAACTGCATTCTGTTTTTACTCTCAGGCCATAACTTTTCACCTGTCTCTAATGAAGCTGTTATTGGGATTCCTGTGGCCCTATGCATTTACGTAATGCCCATCTGTGGTGTGTGCTGGCATGCACCGGGTCTGCCTGCTCTGGCCTGGTTCAGCGTGGTCATCACCTGTCATATTCTGCCTGTGTCCAGCTAATGACCCTGTGAGGCTAAGTGTGACGCTAATGCTGTCTGCAGGTGCTCATGAAATCAAAGCATTCAAAGGACATTGTAACTTGGCTTCAGTACAACTCTCATAGTAATCATTTAGTCTGGAATCCAACGTAAAGGTCATTTTTCCCCTTTGGAGAAAACGATGGTCATTAAGAGGTGATTGTATAAGAATTACAAGATCACCGTACCCTTCTGCTACATTTGTCACACAAAGTTTTAATGGGATGCCTTCTTGTGGGTCAGTTATAGGGTTGAATGACTTTGGGATAATAATTGCTTTTGTCTGACATACATAGTGATTGGTTTTAATGCAGCCTCGTTTATTTTAGCATGTTGGGGGGTGTGTGTGTGTGTGTGTGTGTGTGTGTGTGTGTGTGTGTGTGTGTGCGTGTGCGTGTGCGTGTGCGTGTGCGTGTGCGTGTGCGTGTGTGTGTGAAAAACTGAAAAACTCTTTGTAAATAAAGTTTGACTGAATAATAGTAACAATGCCAATGATATAATTAAACCCAGAGACTTTGTAAAATATTATAACCAATGATAGTTGTTGTTGACCAATGAAAAGGTTTGGGAAAGGAACTAAAATTAATTGCTTGCTAGTTAGTCTGATCACAGCATTCATTTTTGCAAACAGAAATAAATACATGACTAACAGCACCATTAATACAACCTACTAATGTTTATAGAGACTTAAACAGTTTAGCAAAGTAGTTCTATGGAGAATCCATGAATATAATACTTTTTTGTTACCTAAATCATTTAACTTTGATGATTCTGATGATAATTTCAACCATGAAGCCCTGCCCCAGCTCCATGGACAGATCCCTGCT
>JACN01094924.1:0-10126 GCA_000787155.1 Scartelaos histophorus
AAATAAATAAATAAATAAAAATCCAAGTTATAGACAAATTATAATGTGCATTCAAGATTGATTTACAAAAAAATAAAAAAATACAAACAAATAATGGCAAAAAAATTCAACTGTAGATTGATAAAGAATATTGGCATAGCGGTTCGCCCTGTGGCTGCATTGGCTTATTCCAGATTTTGGGGTAGACTTATTATCCTTAGAAATTGACTGTATTTATTGTGAAGAAATGCACTGTAGTGAATCAGTAGTAATTTCATAATCACGCTGTCCGTTGGTGGTTGTTTAATTAAAATGACATCACACATCATTAGAAAACTCATATTGTTCATCTTCTATTCCGCTCTATTTGTTATAACTTGTATTTGACAGGGGACGCCATAAGACATAAAGCAGCTATAAACCAAACCCGTGTCTATTGTTTCTGTACGTGAAGACCATTCTAACCCGTTTCTCCTCCACTATAGGCCCTCTATTAAAATTCCCAATGGCCCTGCCTGTTCCAGGAGCAGTAATGGGGCTGCTGAGTGAAGGACAGAGGGGCTGGCTCCAGGTTTTATAGTGCACTCACTTTGGGAATAAAAATGAGACTAGTCCTGTATGCATAACAGTGCATACAAGTGTGTCAAATCAGAGTTTAGGCCTGGTTTAATCCAGAATTAGACCTGGTTTAGACCTTGTTTTGTGGTGCACAGTTTTGCTCTATAGTAGTTTAGTCCTTAAATGGCCTATATTGCGCAATTTGCATATAATATGGTTTCCTCATCAAATCAATTCTGTTTTGTTCCATTCACACATTTAACACACAAATCCTACATATTAAGGCTATATTGGCATTTGGATCATTTCTGTCTATGTCTGTTAATGTCTATATCTATTTAATATCTACTAAAAAGGTAAAAGGCTTTTAAATTAAAAACTACTGCTGCATGACATTACAAGGTGGAATAGGTCTGTGGTTGTTCTGGTTAAGCCCTGATTTAGTCCTGGTTCAGGCCAGGTTTATTCCTGATTTAGTCTTTGATTAGTCCTTGTTATATGCTGCCACTTTAGTCACTTTAGAGTAAACTAGTGCTGTACGTGCAAATTACTGCATACATGTGAAGAAAATGATTCAGAGATATCTATAATTATCAAGTTGCCTACAAAATGCGCCACAGTCTCCCTCTCATCATACATTTCTCACTAGCTAAAGCACTTGTGTGTTTCTGCTGGCGTCCCCACCTCCCATATTCTCTGTGAGTGGAATCAGCTCTGCCTTCTTCTCACTTTCATCCTTTATTGGCTTTTTTCTGCACCATCAAAGGTCTCTTCAGTAATATTTCAGAAAGACGCAAATATGCACAACCCATGGCCTTATCCTATATCTGTATGCATACATAAATAATTAACCCAGCACTGGAAGCTCGCTCCTTTTCAGACACTCTGAACATGGTTAGATGTGGTCCTCTCTGCTGACCAGTGCTTTAAAGTTTAAGATTGTAGAAAATTGAATGGTGGTTTGACACTTCTATAGTTGCACCTAGGGATGGTTCGATATGGATATTTCATTTAGATTTTTATATATTTAGTATTTGTCTTATATACCCATATTTTATATAGTTATAGTGAAGTTATATATCCTATATCCTATAAATCCTCAAAATATTATCTGCATAAATTCATTGCAGTATTAGCTAAAAAACACAGGGAAATACAGACCATGATTCATAAAGGAATAACTTATTAAGCACTTTTAAATCTTAATTGTTTAGATTATAACAAAAACAAAGGCTCGTCAAGGTATTTTAAAAGGAAAAAGTTCTGTATTAAAAATGTGGTTAAATATCAACATAAATATTGTACTGTGAGATGCATATAGTGAAAATATAGTGAGAGATTTGAATATGGTTACAACCCTAGAAACTGAAATACAATCCCCAGTCGCAGTCGCATAAAGTCAGGCTTACCTAAAGCATTGCAGCCTATAAGCCTATATTACGTAAACATACTATAAGTGAAGGTAAAGTGCTCGAAAATTGAATGAATCTGAGGTGAAGTATAAAGAGGCTTTGTCAGCATTTGGGTGGATTTCATAGATTTGTTAGAAAAGCCCCAGGGCCTGCTTGGCCTCTGTGATGATAGTCTGTGTTCAACACTCACAGAGCTTCAATTATTCAGCAGCTGCCTAAGTACAGGAGAAAGGCTACCTGTTACTACCAGATAATACACACATACACACACCAGCACTTGGTGGATACAGGGAGACAAACTCATTCAATACTTTGTGCTTAGTAGTTCTACTTTTTGTCTCATACTAAATATCTGCTGTCTGGAATCTGCTGTTTATCCATTCTGAAATTTGACATCCTTTTGATTTCTTGCTTTTACTGCAGTTTTACGCATATTTACTATTATGGCAACATAAAAGACGCTGTTTACCTTAATATCTCAGGAATCATAAATGTTAAGTTGCTGTGGTCAAAGGTCCCACAGATGATGAGCCGTGGAGATTCAGACAGTGTGAAAGGACCAGGGGAATTCAAAACACCAAGATATTGAAAGTAAAATAATGGAGAACAAATCTTATTAAAAATAAAAATAAATTGTTGAGCGGAACCAAGGGGCTGCAGTGAAAGTTAATTGCTAATTATATAAATGAAAATAGATAGATTTTCAGTAACCATTCCAGACTATTTTTCTATTATTCAATCAATCTGTTTTGTGTACCCTGAGCACAAACAAATGTCAGGACTATTTGTGAATTTAAGGCTATGTGGTTTTGTCCTCTGTCTGATCAATTGTCGTTTTTTAGTGGGAACCAGCTCTGCACAGAGGACAGATTTGCAGCTGTATTACGCTCTGATAGACAGTAGATTGATTTTGTTGGGTTGCTTAAGCAGATCTCTTTAAACATGAGAATTAGGGACTTATTAGGCAAAAAAATGCAGAATTCATAAAAATGTTCTATTCAATTCGGTGTAAATTTGTGTTATTTTATTATTTGTGGCTTTGGGAGTACAAACTGCTCCAGGTTCTTCTCAGAATGATTGATTAGACTGGAAATAAGTGAGTTACAGATTTCAATTAATTAAGTACAAGGACCCAAGTATGATCCCTCGAAACGGTATCAAACTGGGCTGAAAATGATCAAGTATAACCTTCTTGCATCAGATGTTTCTGGAGTCACTGTCCATGGTGCTGAAAATCTGAAATTTCTTTCACATTGTATTATGCCAGCTACTCTGTTCTAACTCCCCTGTCTGTGTTATACGCTCTCCTTTCCATACAAACAAAAGCCCTGTCACTATGTGTTTAAGTACATAGCTGTCCTCTCAATGATGTAACATAGAAGATCTGCAGTCACCCAATACAATGGAGCGGGTAGGCTGAGCTAAAGGCTGGAAGTAATGGTGTTATCCTGGGATAAGCCCTGGTTTACCCTTCACATGGGCCCATGGAGACTGCATCGGAATAAGTCATTTTACTCCATTGAACACAGAAAGAGCAGTGCGTAGACCCAGGCAACACAATCAGCTCCTGCTTGCAGCCATTTTGTCAGACTCTTTATACGTCTGTAAACACGGCCTGTAAAAACTTACAGCAATCTGCCCGAGCACACAGCCAGTCAACAGAGGGGAGTTTATTACACCAGTGTCACATATTCTCAGCAGGAGAGTGCTCTACAGAGATGTCAAAGGCTCTTTAAAGGTGCCAGGTGGAGTTTTTCTGTCACCAGGTTCTCTCCATGGAGATATTGACTGGAATTTTCCACAGTATCCCGTTACACTTATTTATGTCTATGGAGACAGCGAGTGCCACCGCAGGGCCAAGTTTCATGTCAAATTTGAGGAGAGACGAACTCACTCACAGTAAGAATGCAAGTTTTAAGGTCAATAAAAAGCCATGTTATTGAGTAAATGCAAAATGGAGATATGTAATGCCATACTGGGACTTTCCAGGCAAATAACAGGAAAGTCAGGAAATATCAGGAAAGAAGAAAATAGTCAGGAAAGACTAAAAATATATGTCAAATTCTAGGTCTCTGATAAGATGAACATTGTTTTGGGGCTCACCTTTTCATATTCATTAGTGAACATGTTTATTTGTTGTAGTGTTCAATTTTACCTGGAGAGGTTTGAATGGAAGGGTCTGTACCCAAGTTTATTTCCTATAATAAAGTACAATCTGTTTTGACACTTGTAAAAGCAGCTCTTAAAATTAGTCTTCTGTGTGCTGCCTCCATCTAATTATGAAGCCATTGTTCATCCTCACAGTGAGGCTGGTGCACTGTTAGCATGGTAGTTGTTGTTAATTAGTAAATTAGTTGGGCAACTACAATCTGTTTAAAATGAACCAATTCTGTTTTTCATAGTTTTGAGAATGTAAAAGTCGGGTACAGAGCCTCAACTTATTCATGATTCTTAATGGACACTAATTTACTACTGTCATTTCATTGTGTAGTTACAGCAGCTGATTTTCTCTTAAAGATGTGACTTACATGGTCTTTAACGTTTCATCATTTATGACAATATTTCCTGTAGCAAAATATATCACACTTTGAAATTTGTTACTGAGACAAATTTATAAAATGAAAGCAGAATTTGGATTACATTCCTCTAAGCCCGGGGTGTCCAACACAGACAAAGATGGACTGAAATATGTGCATTTTTAACAGCTTAGAATGAGCCATCAGTCCTTAGTTCAAGCTTAGATCCTCAAAAGCATACATGAAATATTTCACATTGTCTTTATCAAGGTTTAAAAAAAAAACTTGCAGTAAAAAGTTCTGCTTAGGGTAATTTAGGCCAATTCACCTGGAAGCATGAGGGCTAAGAAGAATTGGTCCACATGCCACATGTCCCATAGTTTGGACATATCTGCTCTAAACACAAAGTAAGAGAAACTAATTAGGAAATGTTTTTAATGACGGCCCAGTGCCCTCACAGCTTTACTTCAGAAAGTCACAGCCCCTAAGTTGGTGCTGTTCACCTTATTTTAACATCCTCAACTCTTAATATTGCATGTGTTTTACTCATCCAAAAGCTCTGGTCAATAATGTCATTTGCTCCATGGATGAAAGAAAGAATGACTGTATAGAAGAGAAGAGTGTATTCCCGCTTTGATGTTGAGCCTGGCTGAATTAGGACATCACCAGCAGAACTGCATCTGCACGCTCAAAGAGGCGGAGAGAAACAGAACAAACAACAAAACAAATGCATGCTGGCAGAGAGCGCGCACGTGAACGCCAGAGCGTGCACGAGAACAAAGAGCATGCACGTGTAAGCCACAGTGCACGTGAACACACACATTACGCCTGGAGGTCCCAAAAACTGGTTCACTTCTTTTGTCTGAGCGAGATCATGCATATTCCAGTGAAATTCATTATATTCACACACAGGCGCTTTCTCCTGCTTTAACTTAATGAACGTGATTTGAATTTTTACTTTGCGCTTCTTGGTGCATTAAGGTCTAGTGAAAAATTAAGCAAAAACATTTCAATATTGTCATGCAATGGGGCATTTGACAAGCTTTGAACAAAAAGCATAATTTACAATATATTCATCACCCATCAAGTGTTGTGAAGATTCGATACACTCACAATCCAGCTCTGGTTCCAGACCAGCGCTGTTCGCTTCAAGAATTAGAACTGCTACAAAAAGATCATTAATTGTTAAAAAGCTTACTCTCACTTAATTTATACCATGCTTGGAAAATCCAATTAGTTCTGCCCATGTACCGTGTCTCCACTTAGTGCTGTACAATATATTGTGATCAAATTAAAATCTGGTCTTTTTATAGAGATGTTGCTGTACCTGTAGTTAAATTCTCTACAAGCATTTTAAAAGTGTTTTCTGAGTACATCTTTTCTCAAATGTTAAATATGACCGATCCATATTTTAGAGCTCTGGAGGTAGAACCATGTTATAGTTGTTTCCACTGCTCATTTACCCTCTCGAAGTTCAATGCGATTGGTACACGCCCACCACTCTATACTTACTTATACTTATATACGTTCTCCAATTTTAATTTACCAGTGATACACATGGGAATCAGCAGTATCATGTAGTCATTTTGGTATAAATACATTTCTAAAAACCTGTTAGCGTGATGAGCTGCTACTCATCTGAGGTGCCAACAACTTTTTGTGTCTTTGCTGTGATGACAGACGTCAGCTCCCACTGGGCACTGTACTTTTCTACATGGTGTCATAGATTGTAGCTACACAGAAGACAAAAGCACTATATCCTTTCTTTAATATTCCTTACAGAACAGAATTCTACTTTACAAACACTGATCGCAAATCGCAATACGATTTTTGTCCAAAGCGATGCCGTCCTATCTCAAACTGGCTTTTGTTTGTTATTTGTGTCTCATAGCACTTGTAAAGCAGCGTTACAATCCTATGCACTTGGTTACCATGCAAACAGACCCGAGTCTGCGCCTTCCTCTCAAAACTCATTTCATCTTTCGTTCTGTTGAAGGTCATTCACTGAAATATGTATTTTGAAGGTGTTGCTGGATGAATGAGTGGGTGTGCGTGCATTAAATTACAATGCACATTTGTGGCTCTCCTCTTCGCTCTGGGGGGTCCTCACCGTAGTGTCACTGTTGCATATCAATTACACGGCAAAGCACGGATCCATTTCTAATTCAATCAGTCAGGGCTGCTGTCACATCCCAGGCTCGCTGCTGCTGCTGCTTCGTACTTACTTCCTCCTCTTTGGTTCATTCCATAAGAGTTTTCCACTGAGAGACTGTGGGCTTTAGCTTTGTTACCACCAGCACTGCTTGAAATTCCTTCAGTAATATCTCAAAAGCGGAAAAAAAACAGAAGAACATGCACTGTATCAAAACCATAACTGGAGTTGAGTTTTTGTTTCATTCACGCACGTCTGAGAAACCCTTTATGATTAGTCTGTCTACATCTCCAAAGCTCCTGAAGCGGTAGTATTCAAGTATTTAAGAGCTACCTTTTACTTTTTGTTTAGTAGATTGACATTAGTGAAGGTGTATGGGGTTTAAAAACACAGAGGAGCACTTCTTGTACCACCTGACATCAGTTTGAGAGAAGAACTGTGTGAATGGAACAAGGCACAGATCAAAAATTAGCGTATTTATAGCGTATTTAATGTATTTGAACCAGAAGTTGAGGGTTGCTGAAAGTCCGAAGGTCAAAGATGTAGTAATAACGAGGAAACAAATGATTGAAGACACTCTGCAGCTTTACATTGTTTGCTAATGCTCCTCGTTTTGTCTGTGTCCTCTTCTCTCCTCAGAGCACAACCACTTGAACAATGCGTCTCTGTCTCCCATGGGCCCGGCCATGGCCTTGTCTCACCCCCACAACAACCTGGGAATGGGCTTCAATAAGTACACATCCCTCAAAGCTCTGGGTGAGTGCGCAATATAACTATACAGTACACTACAGTACTACAGTAAGGCGGGGAGAGATTGTGCCAACTACACTAAAGTACATGCTCCAGAACACAGAGAGGAGCGGGACCGGGATCCTATTAAGAGAATGGATTTTTTATGAGCGCGACTCTCATCAGACCACCTCCCGTAATAGTAAAGGACCAACCATTCATCAGCTAACTGCGCACTATAGTTAGCCTAATCGAAACAAGTTGAGCCACAGATATCGTGTTTTTGACTAAATCAGATCTTTTGAAAGCCTCACATCGCAACTCAATTTTGATAAAACAGTTTTTCCTTCTATTTTTACACAGTATTGCACATTTACACTGGATAAGCACGAGAGACAGCACGAAAGCACAGAAAACGGACAGCTTCTGGACTAAAAGCACATTCGCAATGATTATTTAAGTAATCAACCAGAGAACAGTTTTCTTTCAATTCTGGTCAAACAATTACAACAGATATTCCAATCTAATCCACAATTTACACTAGTTGTATTTTGGAGTCTGTAATAGTCCACTTGACAATCTTAATGCAACTATAATTATTGTATTAGTCGACTAGTCACCATTATCCTGTTTAATCAATGGAGGCTTAGTAGTTATCAACTTTTTTTTCATTGCATACTATTTTGAAGGGTATTTCAATCGCAAATACGGGAGCTGCGAGATTAATCAATCAGGATTTGAATGATCATAATTAGCAACATGAACATATTTTGCAAGTATAATGTCTCTTACAAAGACCTGAATATCCTGCCACTAAGGGGACTTTATCAGACCTGCACATCTAAATTTACTCTGGGAATTTTATTTTATTATGCAAAGCCAATTTTTTTGTTTTTTTAGCCACATTATAGTATTTTTCCCTTCTCATTTACCCTCTCGAAGTTGTATTTAATGCTTGTTTCACTCTTGTATTGTAAATATCATTGCTCAGGTCAAGTTTTTACCACCACTGGTATAGTACACACCCACTGCTCTGTATTTATTTAATTTTGGTACTTTATATTGCAATTTAAAATGTCCAAATTATAATATAACAATCCGCTGTGTCACATTATAACTATAGCAGCAAAACAATATATATCTTCTCAAACGATCCAGTATTTTTCCATAATATTTAAATTCTAGTTTGAACTCTTCAGAGGGGCTTTTTGTGCGACGAGTGATGATGACGCTATAAGGGCCGTGCAGAGAGGGAGAAGTGTCATTATGTGATCGGAGCCGACACACTGAAGCTGACGAGGAGCGACCGTCTGACACATGAACATGAGACGTACACATGAACGGCCACAACATACAAGAGCCGCCCTGTCCGACCGCAACACATCACTGACAGAGAATATAATCACACTTTACTGCCAACACGTACTGTAGTGGAGCAGTGGACCAGACATGCGAGATTTAGTGCAATCGAATCGTGATTTGGCGATTGTAGTTATTTAGATAGCATATTTCCTTTGTAAACTACAGATTATTGTCTTTTTCACTTTAAAATGCAGTGTCGATTTCAGCTTTACGTTCCTTTAAAATGTGAACTTTGAACAGAATCCTATGAGAAAAGCAGAAATTGTAAATCCAAACTTAATCCTGTCGTAATACTGTGTTTCAGCCCTAATACATGTTAACAATTACACTCTAAAAGATATATAAAGATTAATATAGTTTAGGTCTGATGCTCTGACTTTGCTCTAAATTCTGGTCTAGTCAAAGTCTGAAAGTTTCTGTTTAGTCCCAATTTGCTGTGCGTGAAGTATGTCATTTTTAGCCAAATAATAGACTAAAATGAAAGAAAGAATTTATTTTTATTTGATGGAAACATGCAGATGAGGTGCCACTTTCAGAAAGTTCCATACTGTACATTTAATTAGAGTATTATCAACTTGGTGATATAAATTTATTTCATAGACCAACTGGCTTTTTTGATTGAACACTTACAGTAGACTCAATTGGCAGCTTTCCATTGCTAATTTCAATATTAAAGGTAATAGTTATAACATGTCTAAATAATAATCAAACAGCAACAAACAAATCGTATAATAAAGCAGTTTTATTAGTCTTTGGTGACCTAAAGTGGCAATTATATTCTGCTTTGAATAAGACAACCCGTGTGATTATAAATACACCGACATTAAAATTGTTCCCAGTATCCTTATTTAAAACTCATCAAGGTCGTACGGGTATTAAATGGAACCTAGTCAAAGTCATTTTAACACAATATAATATTTTACAGTGTCTGGACTTAACAGACTGTATCATCCAATCATCGTTTCACACATGTTTAGAAATTACAGCTGCGCAATAAAGTCCAGCGCCCAAAACATCCCTCGCTGTGTTCACAAAGTCATGGCTAGGGCACACTACGAGAGCGGAGCGCGTGCCAGCGAATACTGCAGGTACCCGGAATACTGCAGTCGGAGCTTAATGAAATGTACAAGGCTTAAGATGGACTATGAGCCATTCAGTTTTGAAGTGATGCCAAGCCCGCTCTTTCATACACTGCCCTCTTCCTGTCCTCCACATAATCAATAATGCAGCTAGTATGTAATAAATATACTTACATACAAAGATGGGCCCATGGAGAACAGGGGAGGATAGAGAAGCCTGTTGTTCTATTTAAAAATGATTCCTGAAGCATAGAAGTAAAAATTAACCCAATAATGATCAATTAGGACTACTAATGTAATCCTGATTTATTTTATTATTTTATATATATCAATTTGGGC
>JACN01064769.1:0-21580 GCA_000787155.1 Scartelaos histophorus
TGCCTAAATAATGACGCAAATATTTAGTTTTATAAATACGCGCCGAGCATGTGCCTCTGGTGATATCAGAGTGCTAATAATTATCCATCTCTGGGCTGCAGCTCTGTGGAGGAAGACAAATAGAGTTGCTGAAAATCAGATTATTTACAATGGCTCTCACTGCCGGCACAGTGCTTTAAAATATACACTACATTATATTTCATAACAGTACCCACCCCACTGACCTACAGTACCATACATACAGAAATAAACAGACACTGACTGAAAGACTACACAGATACACAGAGGAGACACATTCTAGAGATACAGTAATGATACAGGACACTGCAGCAGTCGGAGCAATGAGGCTTGCTGGAAAAGATAGTCTCATACAGATTTTTTAAGCCAGGACTAATTTTTTACTTCATAATTACGGAAATTATTCAGTTAATCTGTAATTGAGATGAGTTAATATACTGTGTCATAATAACCTTTAGAAGTAAGCACTTAATTTATTCTTCATTTACATTACTTATCACTACTTTGGGAAGTTTGAGGAAGAATGGTGATGTGAATTAATGTGAGAGGAAGATTTCACTGTTGTTTGGCCATATTACTCTATTTTCTGATGGGTTATAAAGCTGTTTCCTCATCGCAAACATATCTGCAGTTGTTTTTTGTTTCATTCACACATGTTTAACACACAAACCCTGCACACTTTGGGCGAGTTTTTCTCTCAAACAGAAAACGCTCTGTTCCAACTTGTGATGCTAATGATGGGGGCATACAGGAAGTGCTCCACTGTGTTTTTAAACTCTTAGACTAGAATCACCTGAACAAATGGTAAATGGCAGCTGTTAACTTGAAAACTACCACTACATGACATCACAAGGTGGAACAGAGCATTTTGAGCTTTGGAGATGTACAGTAAAGAGAAATAAAGCAAGATTATTTGAACAGGTGTGAATAAAACAAAACACAACTCCAGGTATGTTTTGAGGAGACAATCTACATGATTTAAAACTCACAAGAGTCAATTCTCTGTAATACGAGGCCTTTAATAACCCTGAAAAATCATAAAACCATGAGGCTTTTATTCACAATAACACGGCATTCCGAGTTTTAATTGAGTGTAATTAAAATATCAAGTCATGTAATATGTAATAATTAGTTATTATATTGACCTCCAGTGGAATTAGATTGGAAAGAAATGTAATTTAGTCTAGCCCAGTGCTGGAGAGAGCTGGTGCGTGTAAGATTTCATTCTCCGAACATTAATGGTAAACAGTATTTTCTACAGTCGCCTTTCCTCTTATTTTTTCCATTACCTTCTAGATTGACAGCTTCATCATAGGTGTCACTCCTATTACACGCTTCCATATACTAAACACCATTTTATCAGAATAATGAAGCCAATAACTGTATGAAAATAAAATGACAACAACTAATCACTCCTCTTGCAACTCACTTCCTTTGCAGACCTTTTTCAACAGGGCTGCACTGATACAGAGTTAACTGATGGGCCTGTGGTTCTGAAACAGTCAAGTGAGTTGTAATTAGAGTGGATCCTAATGGAAATGCCTGAACGCCGTGAGATGAATGTGAATGGGGTAGTAGATTGTTAGAAGGACTTCAGAGAGCGACCAAAACAAAGACTGAGGGGCAGATCACTCAAGGCAAACATAACGCAGCGACATGGGAACTGAAGAAAAAAATTACTGAACAAACATTAAAGCTCCTATATTACGCAAAATTGAAAAAAGTTTCTGCAGTGTTAGATGTTGTTACCTCATCAAAAACTTACCAGGAGTTCTGTTTTGCTTCTTTCAATCATGTTTGAGTAATGATTCTGGTGAAGGTGCATGGAGTTTAAAAACAAAGTGGAGCCCCTCTATTACCACATGACATCTCAAGACGAAGATCTAAACCTAAACATGCAGGATTTGTGTGTTAAAAATGTGAATCAAACAACTCCAGGTATGTTTTTGGTGAAGAAATAATATTATAACATAGCAGAGTATGGGCCCTTTAAAGATGCACTATGTCACTTTTCTAGAGGAGGATTTGCCATCAGTTTTTTTCACCATGCAGGTATAGTTTTGTTAGAATGTTCCACACTATGGCATTAAACTTACCGGTATATGTCTTGTACTTCAACATTTTGCAGGTGCACTCCTACTCTGAGCATTGTTATTTCCTTGTGCTATTTCCAGATATGCTTAATGCCTTACTGAGGAACATTCCAGGCAAAGAAATAACATCTCCATGGAAACAACCGATTGGCAGTTCCACAGAAACTCCATGAGAAAAGTTACATATATATAGTGTACTTTTAAGGGACATAAATGATCACAAAATAGACACAATACATACTCTAGTTGACAAAAGCCAATCTGGCAACCCTTACAAGGATCTTTCTTTTGTCAAAATTAAACTGTACGACTCCACTGGGAAGAGACGAGGATCAACCAAGGACTAAAAACACCACACAAAAAACACACCCTCCCCAAAGAGCAAATTAGCCCCCTTTCAAACACTTACCTATTTGACATTGGATTAGACTAAAAGGATTTTGAATAGACCTCCCTTATATAAAATGAATGAATTAAAGATTAGCAACAAGCAAGTTTGGTGGATGGACAACCCAAATTCTTCACCATACCCATGTAAAGTATCCAAAAGTTTAAGTTAAAAAATTGCATGATTTTAATAACTCCATTAATCTGTGAAGGACAAGACACGGCATTGAAAAAAGAAAAGTTAATTCATGTTTTTTTGCATATTCTATCCTACACATCTATAATGAAAGAACTCTTATATAAAAATACTCTATGTAATTATACTGTATCTGTATATGGGTCAATCACATGACACTTGTAGAGTGCAATTTCTTCAGCTAAAAAGGTTTTGATTTCATAGTAATTCACCGCATACCTGTAGTACCTCTGACCTCCATGGAACCAAATCATTTTTTTCAGAAATTGTTACATATTCTGCATGTTTTTTGTACTTAAAGTGTTGAAATGTCATGTGATGCGACCTTCTGCCCATGATTTTTACTTACTTACTCTAAATCTAATGAATTTTTTTTTTTTTTTGCAGATTTTCTGAAGTGTTTTTTTAGTCCCACATGAAATTTCAGCTAATTTTCAGCCCATATTGATATTTTTTTCAAATATCAATATCATGTTCATATTACTTAGAACTTATTAATTAATTCTGATTAATATCCCAACCAAAAATGTAAAAAATTAAGGTTATTCTCGGTCGCTTGTTTAATGTCACAGCCTAAAAAAAGACTAAAAATGCTTATTATTTTATGCAAACTTGATGCTGTAAATATTTGATTAAAAACTCCCTTTTAAAATGTACCTGTTGAACATCCTTATATGTCACTGAGCCATATACTCTTGTCTTTCCTGCGCTTGAGGAACTGCAGATCTTGTTGCTTGGCTGGTGTCCGCACTCTTTGACATTTGAATAGCGGAGTTGTACAAATGTAAAAAGGCTACGCTCCGGTACGAGCTAAGGGCCGTCCTCCGTTACCATGGCGACGCTCTACAGGCTGCAGGTGAGAGGTGAACGGTGCAGCAGGGGCCTTCACGCTCCACCTGGCCAAAATACTAACATTTGTCCTGTTTGCAAGTCTAATGCGCATTGTGTTATTTGGAAAACGCAATCTTTCGTCAAATTTGAGTTCAGCTGATTTCCCCTGTTTGATTATCATTGAAACTCGCTGTAATTTGTGACACTGTTTGAGAAAGTAATCAACATATTTTTCTTCTATGAACCAAAAATACTTTATAAATATTTTTTCTATCTGGTCTTAAAAACTCTATTCAAACGTGGCTGAACATTTCACATTCGACAACGGTCTTTTCTTTGATATACAGTATTACTTCATCGTTTAAAAGTGCTCATTTACATATAATTGCAAAGCTCTATTGAAGGACATCCATAAAGAAATCTGAAATGTGTTTTTTTATGTCGGCTTCAGCAGTTTTGTATCTGAAGTGCTCATTAAGATATTGGTTGTAATTTATGCCTAATATTTTTTGGCAGACCGAGCCATCACAGCTGTATTGAGGGATGGTGCAGCACATCTCTATCAGGTACTGCATGACCGGCGGTGCATACTAATCACCCGTTCTCTCTGGATATAACCAAATGCAAAAAACATGAGGATTACAAAGGATGAGAGACTTTGGTTAAAACATACATGAACCAGCATGAATTCTAGCACGAAGCTTCTATGTGACTTTCATGTTCAATAGGTTTAGACTAATTACCCCAAATTGTTCCATTGTTTTACTTCCTGGGAGCAAAAGCAAAAGCATTTCCTATAATTGATGTTTTCCCTTTTACTGTTAGTACACAATTTGCATGTATTGTGCTATAAAAATGAAGCAAAGCGAACTATACAACACTGTAGATGAAGGAATTAAATCTGCACTAAATGAATGCGATGAAAATTATTTTTGAATAACTGAAACCCACTCAATAAATGCAACATTCTGAGAAAACATTAGAAAATCCATGAACATACAGTGATTTGATCAAAGCAGAAATTAATTTGAGTTTACATTAGTTAATTAGGAGGGTTGATGATTATAATGGATTATAATTGCTGATTGTAATTTAACCACAAACTGTTTATATATTGAAATACTTCTTCAGATAGTCAATGCATTTAAAACAGATTCTTTAAAGTATGAAGCAACTGTGTATTATACATCAAAACTATCCCATTTAGTAGTAGTAGTAGTAGTAGTAGTAGTCCGCTGCATGCGTGTAGGACTCACTTGGGGGTGAGGCGGGGGTCTCCGTAGGGGGCGTAGGGCGACATGTTGAGGAGGAACTCTTTGGGTGGGTACGAGCTCCACCGCTGCTGTACGTTACTGCTGTCATTGTTGTTCCAGAAGTCTCGGTCTAGGTCACTGCAGTCACACAGAAGGTTAGAGGACAGTTTTACAAATGGATCAATGACACGACGTTTGTCCAATCGCAATTACTTCAGTTAAAAAGGTTCATAATTCACCACATACCTGTAGTACCTCTGACCTCCACTGAACCAAACCTTTTTTTGTAGAAATCATGAGTTATTCTGCATGTTTTTGTACTTAAAGTGTTAAAATGTCATGTGGTGCAACTGTCCACCCTTAACTGATGATTTTTAAACTTCTTTAAAATTACTCTAAATCTTATCAAATTTATTTTCTTTTTTTGGAATATTTTCTGAAGTGTTTTTTAGACTCACATGAAATTTCAACTTTCTCGACTTTCAAACTTTCAAACAAATATTGTCCATTGTCCAAATATGTCAATTTTTTAAAATATGTTTTCAAATCGACACCTTCCTAAAATAATCGCATAAGTCATTTTTTCAGGTTTTTCAGGAAATATTAAAAAAAACCCAAAATTGAAAAAAAAAAACTTAGGCAAAAAGTGACATAGGCAATTATTTTAGGAAGGTGACGAAATAATATCATGTTCATATTACTTTTAACTTAAATTAACATCCCAACCATGTTTTAGAAAATAAAAAAAATTTAAGGTTATTCTCAGTTGCACCACATGACATTGTTAAGGTTGTAGCCAATTCATGTACATAAAAAACACAAAAAATAATATAATATAAATGTCAAACACAGATTTATGCAGACCTGACATTGTAAATATGTGAAAAAGTTCAATAGAAACTTGAAAATCTGTATGTCATTAGCAAAAATAATTGAGTATCTCTTCTTAAAGGTGCACTGTGTAACTTTTCCAGTGGAATGTTTGCCCACGTCACACTGGGGGTTTAAATTTACAGGTCATAAAGCTAAAACAAATATGTACAAGGCCATAGTGTGGAACAATCCAGGAAAGTCAAAGGCATCCCAAGGGATACAAGCAAGGAAAAGGGCCCCTCAGCAGAAAGGTTAAACAGTGCTACTTCAAGAGACAGGCAGAAGATACACTGTACTTGTCTTAAATGTTATGTTGCCTTAAATATGCGTATATGAGTTTGTTTTGCAGTTTCTTTTCCAAACTGGTGCAAAACTGGTGCAAAACTGGTGCAAAACTGGTGCAAAACTCTAGTTAGATGGGCCTGGTTAGAGCGCCTCCCGTCTCTATTCATAAAACATCTCCAGGAAACTCATTTACATAATATTTGGTGTTACACAAATACACTATTTGTATGAGTGAGATATGGGGCTTGTTTTAGGATGTCCTTAATCCATATGCAGTATTCATGATCATAATAAACATGCCGTTGGAGTGTCTACATTAATTACCCATTCAAATATTCATCGATACAGCTTCTGGAGCATGTGGCGTTTCATAATGGGTCTCTTTATATAACAAGGTTCAATAATGGACTAAATATATACAGTCCCGCCAACACTATATGGAACAAATGAGGGCATTACTTCAGGGCACCGTCTCTGACCCACGGGGTGCTTCCTGCTAACCTAGCTTTGTGGTCTGAAATAGCTTGTTAAAATGTGATAGTATCTCCACAGTGTATCCTATTTCCATACGTCCACAACCCGCTGACACCTACTTGATGGCTTTATTTTCCCCTCGACCTCTCACAGATTCGGGAGAGCTGGCAGCCTCCACCCCGGGCAGATTCCTCTTCCCCTGCAACAAGACAGGCACACAAAGAGCAGAGGCAAGTGGGTGGATCAGAAAACTATCACGTACCAAAAATATTTTCCAGCTACTTCAGTTCTCATTTTGGGACTTCCGGCCATTTTCAGTAGGGCTGCACGACTAACCACAATCAAATCAAACTCCCAGTTTAAATGATCGCAATTAGAAAATTGGAAACTGAAATGATTTTCCTTTGCAAACATGTTTTATTTTCTTAAAGCTGTTACGACCCAGCTTGGCTAGGGACAGACGGGGAAGTAACAAAAACAAAAAAAAAAACAAGATGGAGAATGGAATAAATGAGTAATATTTAATTAATAGGGATGTAAAAGGTTTAACTTAACAAAACATGATAAAATATGTACAGAAACTAAACCAAGTTAAGAAACAAAATAACAGAATTAACATATAACAAGTTTTGGTCACGTGAATTTATACAAAATGAGTGATTAAACTAAGAGACATGTCAAATAAACCAAAACCATAAGTGCCCCAAAGAAAATCACAAACCCTCTGGCCTCCTGACCCACAGACCAGCAGCCCAGAGCAGGTGCTGGTGATCTTCTTAAACAGGGGAGGAGGCTGGAGGTGGGGCAGGGTTGGTCAGGTGAAGGGGGGGCTCCACCAATCAGGGAGCAGGGCTCTCACAGCACAAACAGCACTGACAGCAGAAGAAATCAAAACACACAAAAATCCAAACTGGAGGCCTGGGGCCGAAACAAAGCTGATGTAAAATCTGCATTTCTGAGCTTCTGACCATGTTGTAGTTTTCTCCACTCACCACTGACACACCCAAAGTTGTATTTTGAGTGATTTGTGCATGTTTCCACTATCATTAATCATTTATTTTCAAGAAGCCATTTCAACCCTCGTACATTAACTGCTTTGTTCTTCCTGTTCAATCTGTGATACTCAGAGTGTCACAAAGTCATTTTGGTACAAATGAAAAAACAACAACAAACAAAACCCTGCAGCTTGTTAACTGAAGTTAACCATCAAAGGAGCTGACGACTTCACCGCTCTGTCGATGGTGATGTCAAGTCCCATAGGACACTGCAGTTTTCTAACACATGTTGTTTCTTTAGATGAATATTGCATTTAAAATTAAAAGCATAACAGTCCTAGCGTGTCATAGATTATAACTACTGTATATAGCAGGTCTAACTGTGGAGTTTAGACCTTTACAAACATTTTTTTGATTCTTGTATTAAATTATCTTGTATTATTCTTGTAAAAATTACTTCTTTCAAATGTTATACTCACTGTGAACTGAATCCACCTATTAAAATATAAATCACAAATATAATTGTAGCTGCAATTTTTTTCAGCAAAATCACTATTAAATATCCTGCCATCGTTTGGCCTTAATCTTTGTGCTGTAGAATGTGATAAATGAGGAGAGTCTGAGTTTGGTGATACCAGGGCTGTGCCGTGTATCACAGGAAACACATGTGTGCTAATATATACGGCTGCATGTTTGAAAAATGAACACAAGCAAATAACAGTAAACTGGGACCAGAATTAATTACATTTACAACTCACAGAGGCGCTCACTGATGGAGGATAAAAGGAAGTTCCAACTTATGCAGTAAAATTAATGTAACCTGTTTTATATGCTCTAAACTTAAAAGATGATTCATTACCAAACTTGTATTTGGCAAGTAAGTTTGTAAAAGTGGTTTGTAACAGTAGACCTCTTATGACAGTATCTTTTATCCAGCCAAGGACACACTGAATAAAGCCACAAATACTATCAAGACATAAGAGGCTGAACCTGATTCAACCTTGTAAACATTATGCATTTTATGATTAGTGGTTCACTTTAGTTGTATTATTGTGCATAACATTTGATATATGACATGTTGTCACAATGCTAAAATAGAGAATAGAATAGATCAGTGACCATTTCAATATCACAATCACAATAAAAACACATGTTGTTTCATGTAATTTTCAGCTCAAAATGGTAATAGTAGGTTTCTTGCATTTTGTGTTCTTGTAATAGTTCTGAATAAATCTTGATAAATCAAGACCATTCTAACATTATTCAGGACAATACCTATTTTTGCCTGAATTATGTATATTTGTATTATTTGATACTGGTATAAAAGATTATGTTTCAACACTAGATTTCTTGATTAATTTTGTATCAGTTTTTTTACCTCAAAAGCAAAATACTCCTCTGCTCATGACCCGACCACAGACAGTGGATAAAGAAGTGGATGTAGGGAGTGTGACGTCACCCACAGTGTTCAAGCCAAATGAAGCTTGTGATGTCAGAGGTTTTAGGGCCAAATTTGAAGCCAGTCCCATATTAAGAATATGAATTTATTTATGGACATATTTTTCAATGTAACTGGAGCAGATGGAGCCAAAAGCGCCGCCATGTTCAGGTCCTGTTTGAAATGCAGCAGCTAGTGGCTTAGCTGTTGATTTATATATATATATAGTCTATGGATCCAACCCCTCAATTAATAAGGGTTGTGTTAGCAGTGAACATTATTTAGTACCCAATTAACACTCCATTAACTTGATCATTTATTTCAACATAAACATTAGCAACTACCGGCCATGTAGACATCAAGAGACTAATTAAATCAACTACAGCTTCTAAAATAAAACCATTTTGTTATTTATTTACCTCTCTGCACTTAACCTGTTTAAATTTTTTCCTACAAGGGCCCATATTACGCTATTTTCTAATCTATGTTATAATGTTTTTTCATTAGAAACACATTTCAGCTGAGTTCTTCTCTTAAAACACTCTGTTCCACCTTGTGATGTCATGGGGTAATACAGGAAAAGCTCCACTGTGCTTTTAAACTCCATGTACCTTCACGAGAATCATCAGCCCCGGAGTTGCCAATCTCTACTGAACAAAAAGTTAAAGGTGTAGTCACCACATGACATCACAATGTGAATCGGAGCATTTTGAGCTTTGGAGATGTAGACAGACTAATATTAAAGGATTATTCAAACATGTGTCATTGCAATTAACACAACTTCAGGTATGTTTTTGGTGAGATAACATTATAACATGGTTTAAAGCTAACAAGAATCAATTTTGTGTAACATGGGACCTTTACCCACTTGACAATTATATATATTTCAGTGTCTGCCAAGAACAGCGTGACTATTGACTTCTTTGTTTATGTGGCCAGCGTCTGTAGAGTGCACGGTGGACAGGTGGCCTATATCTCTCACTAATGCATCAACAAGACACTGTATTATTTACCAGCTTACATTTCTACATCCAGAGAGGCACACGTCTTTTCAATCAGGGGCCATGCTGGAGGTCTGACCTAATCTGGATTTACACCGAGCTACTGCTGTTTCAGAAGTACACGGTGCACAAACACAGCGGAAAGAAAGAGGGGAGAGAGGGATGGTTTCTCCTGGTCAGGAATATGCTATCAAGAGCAGCTCATCTATGATTAACACTATCATAAAATGTGCAGGAGGCATCGGAGGGGATGAGGGGGGAAAGGGTACAATGTTGAAGACTAAAGGTGGATGCAGTGGGGGGTGGATGCAGACACAGACCAGAGGGACAAGACAGAGGCAGCTCAAAACAACAGGCTAAAAGCACGATGGCTAAGGTCTTATTGGAGCTACAGTATTCTGGGTGTTTAAAATTAATCACTATTATACAAATAATAGATGAAAAAAAAAATAACACAACAAATACTAATTGAAATGCTGCATGAGAAAAACAATTTATTTGATGTAATTTCCTTCTCCCTATTGCCAATGGCAAACAGGATTAAAGACCCTGTACCTGATTTTACCCTTTTCAAACAGTGGGCGCACTATTGGTCTGCAATCAATAAAAACCCTCTGTGGTCTGATTTTGACCCTAAAAGCTTATTATTAAATGCATATAAATTTAAAGTTAAACATTTTGTACAGCATCTTATTTGAACTGTAGAGTTTCTTATAAACAGGATTTCCTCATATTTCTTGAAGCATCTGGATGAAATGCACTTTTCAGCCCTAATGGATTCAGTCGTAATCAATAATTGTTACAAAAACAATTGCGTTTATTGTGGCAGAAAATAACCTCCAAAATGTCACATTTTACACCCTGATGATTCTCACTCTCTCAGGTGTAAATGTTCATAAACCCTTTTAGTGTTTTGTAAACAAAACAGTGGCACCATTTTAAGGAGAAATTTGCATTAACTTCAAAATCTGTCAAACATGTCTGACTTTGCACTGAACTGTCAGGAGCAGTGAGCTGCTGTGGCGCTCGGGGACCCATCACCAGATGGTGAACTAGTCTTAGTCTGGATCACAATAGCTGCAGTATTGCACTTATGGAGGAAATCCACCAGGGACACATGGAGAACAACCTCTGCACAGAAAAGCCTGGGTACTGGAGATGAAAGTGAAACCTTCTTAAACTTAGGTAAATCACACGTATTCATTAACAGGTCTTTATTTCTAAATTATACCTTAAAACATACATACTCGCCTTAACACAGATCTTACCTGTAACTTTGCCACATTGGGACAGTTAATACTCATGTTCTGATTATTTCCCTTCATCACTTTAGCCTTTATGTTATATAGGACCAATTACAGACTTGGCAGATCTATAGAACTACATATAGGTATCAGTAGTGGTGAAGCAGACATCAGGCTGATTCTGTGGGTGACATTGTGACAAGGGCAGGGAGATAAAGTGACAAGGAGAGGAACCCAGAGCGGAGCATTCAGTAAAGACAGAGAAGGAGGGTGCCACCAAAACAGAGACACAGACATAGATAGTGTGAGGGCAAACAATGATAAGACACACGTTTGTTTGTCTGCTTCAGAAGGCTTTTGTAACTTAACAGCAATTGAATTTTATAGAGGATCTTACATAAGTATAAGGTGGAATAGTAAATATTTGTAGTTTGTGTTTTATTTAGATTGAGGAAGCTTAGAAATTAGAGAAAAGGGGAGATATAAACAGCATATGCATGTAATAAATGCAAATTAATTCAAGTCAATTCAAAACAAATAGCGTTACACTACTAATATTTCAAACTTATTTTCAGTAACAAGGAAGATTTTCACCACAATTTTGATACAGCAATAATAAGAATACTTTTTAGTGCTTAGTGCTGTGTGTTTTGGAGGGAGTCAGGGGAGTAAGGGCACACACACACACACACGCACACACACACACACACACACACACACACACACATTCATGTTTTTGAAAAAAGTAAACATGAGTTCTCCGGTTTGGCTGAAAATTTTAACAATTCAACAAATCACATCACACAATGTGTTTTGCTGACCCTTTCTTATCACTGTCACAATACATAATCAGCTAGAACTACAGTCACTCCGAGATAAGAGAAATAGGAAGACAGATAAACAAATTTGTGAGTAGTAAATGGCAGTGGATCAAGAATATAGATACCAGTTGCAGACACTGACTCCCATTAGCATATGAATCATTAGCATGTTTGGATGTTTGCTGCAGGGAGAAAGCACTGAGCTGAAGATGTGTTTACAGAAAGCACCCAAGGTTTCTGATGATGTTTGTAGCCAGGGCCATGCACACACTGGTTCCTTTATTTTAAAAACATGGAGCTATCTCTGAACAACACACAACAAGAGAACAATGTGAGGATCCAAGGACAAAGGATAAATGGGCACAGAGACACCAGCACATGCATGGAACCATATGGAATTTATAAAGAAATTATGTATCATCTTGTGAATACTGTCTGACACATAATATGTTTTCCTTCAATAGATTGAAGCAATAACGTCCTTGAACATAACATGTTGTGATGTATAAGTGCACAGCCATTATACAATATAATACACTGGCAAATAGGGCTGCATAATTAACACCAATCAAATAAAAAATGGAATCTTAATCAAAACACAAAGGCTGTAGTTTAGACTCCTACAAATGTGTTTTGAAATGTAAGGGATTCTGTCATTATTTCAGGGAATTTATTTTTGTCAAATTTTGTACATGATTCAAACTGGTGGTAAGACACTAACTGTAGCCACAGCTGCCCTGGGGCTGCATGACAAAAGGACGCCAATCTGGCATTTATACAGGGCAAGGTGGGTTAAGTGTCTTGCCGAGGGACACAACAACAATTTGCACTTGAACCACTGCTGCTCTACTTCAGCAAAATCAGGCACTAACAAGGAGTTTTAACCACTGTCCAAAGTCAACAAAATTAAATTAAAGACATTAAAAAAAGAAATTGCATATTCATTCACAGTACTTCAAAAAAAAATCTTCTATACAACTGGATTGTTTTGTGAAAAAATATAAAGCTTAATCTCGCTAGATACATCAAACAATGAATAACAAATAAAACTGCACAGCATTACTGTGTTGACTAACACTGTGACCCTCTGTTTGCCTATGTTTTTAGAATGTATCACAGCTTTACACCTTCACTGGCCCTTTTACCTTATTAAAACAATATGCATATCCAACATAAACAGAATGGAGCACTAAAGCCAGTAATTGCCTCTTGAGTTTTTCCATGATAATTGTACTGAATTGCCAAATGCCTCTTACCAGTTTGCGTTGACACCAGGTGCAGACTCCACAGAGCGCCACGAGCCAAACGCCACACAACACCAACACGACTGACACCAGGAACACACTCAGCGACACCGTGCCTGAAAACACACACACATGCATAGTTAGCACTGTTCATTTCACAGACAGAACCTGCTGCAGAGATGAGCACTGCAAAAAACGAATCAGAGAGTTAAATAGTCTAATTCTACAGTATATTTTGATTTCACAGTGATAATTTGTGCAGTGTAGCATTGGCATTGTGTAATTTTTCTGGTGGAGGGTTGGTGCTTTCTCCATGGAGATGTTATTGCATTGTCTGGAATGTTTCAGTATGACATTAAACCTTTCCGTCTTCAAGGAGACCAAAGAAGACTAAGTTGCAGGTCAGATCTATGGATTTGTCTAGGTATTTTTGAGTTATAAAACCAACTTTAATTTAATAAATGTAAGGTACAGTTGTTTAATGTCATATTGTGGAACATTTCAGCCAGAGCAGTGACACATCCATAGAAATAATCAGGTGACGGACCCCCAACCAAAAAGTTGCATAGTGCAACTTTAAACATAGCTTAAAGCCGCCCGCGGCGATGTCACCCTGGCAGGCCCGCCCCTCCCACACGACTGCCCAGAATGCTCCTGTCCTGTCTTGACAGCTGCCCAAGTCCACACATCCTCTATCAGAAAAATTACACTGTGCACCTGTAAAATTTTAACCTTTGTGGCCCTGCTGATCTACCCTGCAAAATGCCCCGTGCCCATAAAACTTTTTTGCTTGTAGTCGGAATATAATCCCTAAATTTGGTACAAGTGTGGCAATGTCATGTCTATGGTAGGGGGCGCTACAGTGCGCTACACTTATCATAGGTTAAGCTTAGGGTTACAATTAGAGACAGTTTTAGAAACAGGTATTTTAGTTAAGATTAGTCAAACCTAAACTTGGCAACCTGTCCCATAGCCCTTGGGAGAATATCACTGCATTATCAGTAGATGCACTTAATGCCATAATGTGAAACATTCCAGACAAAGCCATAACATCACCATGGAGATTACAAAAATTACAAAAATAATGTAGGCCTATGAGTGAAAAATGTGAAGAAATGAATAATAACTCTACCTGGAAACACAACTCAAAAGCTTAAGTTAGAATTTCATCACAACACATAACCTGACCAGAAAGAGCTGTTTTAGGTAGAACTACAACAGGCGAGCTGATCTGTGCTGTAATCAAGTCTCTTACACATAAAATTAGAGTCACATGATAGCAGCATTAGCCAAGGGAGTCACTCTCTCTTTTTTGTTGAAAATCAAGCACCTTAACAGGACCATGAACCACTCGTATCACAGGCTCCTAAAAATGTGTCACTCAAATATATAAAATCTATTTTTAGTGCTTTTTCACTTTCAAAGCAATCAAAGCGCTTAACATGAAGAACCCACTTGACCATTCACACACACATTCACACACCGGTGTACATAGACACTGGGGTTGAGGTGGTCTTGTGTCTTGCCCGAGGACACAATGACAGCACTCATCTGTGGGACCTGGAATTACACCTCTAATCTGTGGATCGATGGATGTGATCACTCAAATAATGAGAATGAGTTGAGTTTCACACAAGAAAAAGAACGTGTCAGCATGTCCAATCATGTATCAATAAGAACATTGTACGGTTGCCAGTGCCATTCTCCTCATTGCGTTATTATTTGTGCATTAAGCGAATATTAGTGACAAAGGCCTTTTTAATGGAAACACATAGGTATCATCTCCTGCAGTGGCCTGGGTGCCTTCATATCTTCCTGTCCTATTCATCATCATCAGCTGCCATCTGTCATCAGTAAGAGACAGAGACAAATGGAAGCTGAGAATGCAGGAAAATAAGACAAAACTAGAGGCACAGGGAGGAAGAGGATACACTTAAAAATGCACTAGGTCTCACAATAGCAAAGGTAAAACTAGAGGCACTGCGTAGTTTAACACAGAATGAGGCGTAGATATGGACATAGCCAGCTAGATAGAGATATCATTTTGTCCTATTTCTCCACATAATAATCACTGGTCTCATTTGTAGAAGAAGATTTGCACCTTTGGTACTTTTACAGTGCCATTTATCGAGATCTGGGGCCAATCAAATGACTACAGGCATGTTTTTAACAATCTGATCCATTATTTTTCCCTATATAGTAAAGTATACCTCCCCTCCTTACAATAAGAGGTATTTTCAGCAATTAAAAAAAAAAAAGCCATTGCCAAGGAAGATTGCGCAGACAAAGCAATAAAATCCTCATGGAGACACACGGCCAGAGAAGTTACATATGTAGATTTAAGATATTGAAACAGATCTCATTCACAATAAACGACTATTTGAACATCCCTAATGAAGCTCAATGTTCTGTTCATGTCATCAATACACAGCGTGCAGATGTCAAGACAAGATCATATCACGAGGCCAGAAGCTGCACAATTAGCTGCTTCCGCCTCCTCTCCTGTGGACCATAAATCCTCTGTAACTTTATTCTGCTTGTGAGGGATGAAAACTTCTCCCAGCTTCATAACATTTGTCAACGATATTTTGTCTGAATTACAAACTCCCTCCTCTGTCATTCAGTCTGTTGCTTTGAATGCAGAAGCACGTTGGCAAAACATTGTGGGCAAACAGTGAGCTCATAACTACTGACGACTTCAGCCCGTCGTATTCCTATCCGTGTATGCGCCTCAAACAGTGGCTGGGATTAACGAACAGAAAGTAGATCAACTTCAAAAACATTGCACTTAATATATTCTTCCTGCGAGCAAACTTTAGATTTGGTTTGCAAGTTAATTTATCAAATGGAAGTTTTAGAAAATGTAAAGCACATGGGTCATTTGGATGCTTGGAGAGAAAAATGTGCCCATTCTATTTTTAGATGCGGTCAATAGCTTTAGCCAAAATACAGAACAAGTGGAGGCCTATGTTTAAAAAGTTTACTATTTCCTTTACATAAAATAACATGACATTGCACCAAGAGGCTATATTTTATGTCTAGGGACTTTCAGTTTTCAATTTCAGTATTGATTCTGATACTTATTGCTTTAAGTATTTGCCTATACCTGATATTAAATGATATAAACAGCATTTATTTCTTTCAAGTAAAATAAAATAAGACACAAATGATCCAGATGTGCTCCTTAAACCATTACGGAGCGGCTTTGTATGAATAAAAGTTAAAACATTATGAGACTTTCTGGGCTAATCAATTTATATGTCCAATCAGGGTATTAGAATCCAGCAAGTCCAATATTTGCACCAATATCTGATACCAGTATTGAATCGGTGCTTCCCTATTTTGCCCGTGTAGTTATGGCTGTAGTAACGGCTTTAAATATGGTGGGCAATATTTATTTTTGACAGGCACTGGGAGCTAAATCTCCACTATTGTTCAATAATTTCCAAACATATCTGGAAAAGCAATGACATTCAAAAACAAATAAGCTTTTGTGCATTCTGGTAAGTTTATTTGGCTCCAACTGATGTATCATGGCTAAACAACCAAGGTCTCAATCACACCATTGTTCACTGTTTTCCTTTCGATTTGTACCAACACATTGTAAAAACTGAGAAAAGCCGAACAAATCAGTGGAAAAAAAATCGAGCGAGACAAAAAAAGCGTCTAAGAGAAGAATGACTTGCTTTCCAAAGTGCCTCGTGTGTGGGCACAAAAGTCTGACAGTCTTCAGTTTGTGGAGTGTTATCAGCAGGGGAACTCAGAGCCAGTCCCTCTACAACACAATGCATAAATACAACAAATCGTGCAGCTTAAAGGTGCACTGTGTAACTTTGCTGCTAGAGGGTTTGCCTTCTGCTTGTTTCATGCAGATATTATTGCTTTTCCTGGAACACTATGGCATTAAAGGTCCTATATTACACAGAATTGACTCTTATGAGCTTTAAGCCACAATACAATGTTATTACCTTATCAAAAACATACCTGGACTTGTGTTTTTTCTTATTCATATGTGTTTAAGTAACTATAATTAGTCTGTCTACACCTCCAAAGCTTAAAATCCTCCAGAAATTGTCCAGTTAACATCCACCTTTTCCGTTTTCTTCAGTAGAGATTGGCAATTCTAGGGATTAAAGTATTCAAATGTTTCTACTGAAGGTGTATGGCGTTTAAAAACACAGTGGAGAACGTCCTGTCTTACCTGTTTGAGAGAAGAACTCATTGTCTGTTTGAGAGAAGAGCCTAAATATACAGGGTTTGTGTGTAAAACATGTGCAAATGAAACAAAGCACTCCTCCACGTGGGTTAAAGCTCACAAGAGTCAGTTTTGCATAATATAGGACCTTTAAGAAAAGTTAAATAATCAACCAAAATTACGCACATAAATTGAGTAGTAATTGCTTTGTGCACGGACAGATTAATTCCCAGGCATAGAATAGATCTGGTTAATTGGTGTTTGTAGAATTGGACCAGTTTCTCTTGGCTCATTTTGAATCTTTAGTTACCAGTTCAGAGAATAATGTCTGCTGGCATCCATCTAAATGAAACATACCAAAATGACACACTGCGCTGTAAAGGGACTTCTGCAATAGCCCTGTGAGGACGCTTATTATAGCACTTGTCAATTCAAACCCCAAAGGCTCAAATTTCATTATCTAGACCCAGAACTCAGCCAATATAATAAGCCAACTTCCCTTTTCAAATCACTGTTGACCCATTCTATCTGAAAATCCTGCAGTTGTTCAGTCAGGATCACAAAACAAGACTGACTATTTGCGGCTCAACGGGCTAGGCACTCCTCATACAACATTCATATTAGGCTTTGCACCTTTCAACCAATCTGCTCCAGGGCAAGACTTTTGCCAAGAAGCCAAGTGCAGACCCTCCTAGACCCACCTGGTGCACCCTCTCCAACAGAATGAACTACCATCTGTTAGAAACCGGCCTCATTAGCAAGTGCTTTGGGTAATTGTAGTGTAGGCGTACTTTAACATTATTAATCAAAAGCATTTATGCCAGTCTGTGATCAGTAGTTACTATAAAATGATTAAACAGAGACAAACTTTACTGATCCACAAGTGAGGTTATTTGGCTCGCATATCACAATATATTACAATAACAAAAAGCAACAATATAAAATGTAATAATACCCTCAAAATAACTGGTGTCAAATAAGGTATGATTATATAAATGTAATACAAAGATCTCTCAGTTATATACAAAAGGTCATAAGGAGAAACAGTGCAAAGATGAAATAGTGATTGACAGGACAGAAGTTTGTCTATTACATAAGGTTGAGTTGTTGCACGATTGTATGTCTGTTTGATCAGAGTTATAGGAGCATGAGAAAGGAAATGTATATACAAAAAAGTTGCAAAAAAGGATTTATTAACTAAGCAAAAACTTAGTTAGCAACGTAAATCTGGCACAGCAATAACTAAGAATTTGATATTTGTTTTACTTCATAATGTAGGGTCAAAAAACTGAGAAGAAAATACAAGAAGTCAATTTACATAATACACTTTAATAGAAATCTTTCCACTCTACTGTTTCCAGTTGTTCTTAATCTCACCCAGAGCTAAATGCCATGTAATGTGTCTTTATTAGCCGCACGATTATTCATATTTTGTAATAATGTGAGAAATTTGCTTGCTTTTTGAGGTATAAGTTGAGTTTTTTGGAATGCTTTTTTCCAGTGAGATCCCGAGATGAACCTTAAGCTCATGCATAAAGAGGAGAAGGGGGCAAGAGAAAAGGGAGAAGGGAGATGAGAGGAAGAAGAAGAAAGGGAGAGGAGAGGGACAAGAGAGAGAGAGGAAAGCAACAGGGAGAGGGGAGCCAAAGGAGTGGGAAAGGAAAGGGAAATGTGGAGGAGCAAAGATGGAGAAGGAGAGAGAAGTGACGGAGAAGGAGGAGAGAAAGATGACAGGGAGAAGAGAGGAGGGCCATTGTGGGACAGTATAGAGGAGGAGAATATGCATGTCACATCCAGCATGCACTGACACTGTTCTGCTGCCGACGTGCTTCGACTCCAAATTAACCTCTTATAATCTGCAAAGCTTTGAAATATTCCCTTCATCGAGTTGTGCATTTTAGTTATCATTAAAAAAACCCTCTGTAATGATGATGTGAGTCCAGACAGCAGCAGCAAGAAGCGACTAGTGAAGTTAAATTGTGTTATTCCTTTGTTTCCAGCGGTCGTATATGAGTAAGTTCATGTAAAAACCTTAAATCTATTTGGTGTGATTTCAAAACTTGTGGATCTTAATGAAGGGTTTGTAAGAGCTATACGATAATAAGGTCAACTTAAATACCTACTTGCTTCTTCTGTGGTGTTAAAATAAGGTGCGCCAGCTTTTAATGGTGAATTTGAAGTTTTCTTAATATTTAAAAAAGAAAGAAATTAAAAAATACTGCAACAAAAAACTATACATAGTGCAGAAAGCAGAAGGTGATGTCATGTATAGGAGGTTAATTCTGTGTCACCTCCTCACTCCATAAACCTGCCCTCTGTCCCATAGTGTTACTGTGCACTGCTAAAATTCCAACTCGGTTCAATAAACATGGACTGATTCCAGCTGCAGCGCCCCCTGTGTCTTTGGCCTCACACTGCGAGACCCCCGTGGCTCCAAGTGTAAACAAAACACTATGTCATAACTGCACATTGTCACTGCCTCCTCCTCCTTCTGTATTTTGCCGTACGTCTGTGTGCAGTCCACATGAGCGCCTTTATAATTAAAATAAAACAAATGATACTTTTCATTTGTCAAGTGGATGCTCTCTGCTGTTCTCATATTAATTGCTCTTCGTGTCTCCCTTAGTCTGCGCTCATTTTCACTCGGGTGGTGATTAAATAAATTACCAAGAATTGATTAGAGCTGTTCGTTTGAAAAATGAGCTTTGTGAAGTAGTTTTTGTCTTTTGCTCAGTTTGTGTGATTCTACTTCACAGAATATAAGTCAATACTCAAACTGCATGTTCAAGAGCAGAGGGACATAAGTGATTTACACTCCTACCTCACAGCAAGAATCTCCTGGGTCCTGGATTGGAAAATGCTCCTCAGATTCACTGATGTCTGTGGTTTCCATTAAAAACTGATGAACGTTTCTGAAGAGGTCCAGCGCTTATCACCCACTAATCTTAACTAAGCTTGAGAGTTCACGCTCTAGTTTGTGCCCTGGTGACTCTGCGTTTGTGTGTTTCCTGCTTTTGGTTGCAACTCCTCTGTCAATTTGGAGAAACAGCTCTTGAGTGAATGGAAAGGTATGTGCCCATAATACATTAGTGAGCATATATTTTCTCCATGTGATTGCATTGTCTTTCTATGTTTTGCAAAAATATCTAATCTTCACAATACAATAACCACATCTAACCACGTACTTTTCATTTTTGTCACGCTGGCCTAATTATCGCTTTCTTTATATAAAGCACAATGCATGTCCCATCAATCAAATGCAATTAAAAGAATACCAATTACCCATGGCCAACACAGCTACGTTCAGTCCTATTCTCCCGTGTGTCTTTGCTACTCATATCCCTCCTCTCCTCTCTTGGACAGGCTGCTTCTCCACTCGTCCACCTGCTGTGCGTATCTGCAGCCTTTTTACTCTGGCCTGGTGTTAGCGCCTGGCATCGCTTGGAGAATGAGCACTATTAGTCACTCGAGACCCCCGGCAGAGTGGGTAGCCTCCGTGTGAAGAGGTCCACTGCCACAGGATCTGACCCTCCACAACCACGCTGGGGACTGGTGGGAGGAACACTGCCAACCAATTATACGCAAAACTACCAAAGGGATTTGAAAGAAGGAGAAAGGGGCACTGTGAAACACTATGGCAGCATAAAAGCACAGCTATGCCTTGTACAGCTCTATCATTGGAGCTTGTCATGTGAATTGCTAAGCTGTCAAACTGTAAAAAGACTCAAGTATGGAAAAAAAAAGTTACACAATGTTACATTCAACAGCGCTGTGTTTTTCTCAGCACAAAGATTGAGCTCAATTATGCCCGAACAGCTAGTGCAACAAAAAAATTATGATCACCTAATTTGCAATTGTGAAGAGTTCAAGAAGTATTATTGAAGGTGATTATTTGGGTCCAAGAGTAATGTTATTATGCACAGAAATCATAATGACAGACATTTGAAACTTTATTTATAATGCAGCTTAAAAGCAACCAAGATGAACAAAGTTCTACAATATTAAAACTGAATAAACCAATAAATAAAACAACAAGTTAAAATGGTATAAAATTGAAATAAATATGCCAGGATCTCAGTGTGTCAAGGGCTAAAGTGCCTTTTAAGACATCATTTAAAAACAGGTACAGAATGGCGAGCACATTCAGATGATGTCCTTAAATTATTCAAGATTCAAGATTCAAAAAGTTCATTGTCATATTTGTTATATTCATACACACACACACACACACA
>KN506864.1:0-17970 GCA_000787155.1 Scartelaos histophorus
TGCATAATGAAAATAAATGTAATATTTTCAAAATGTTGCAGCTTCAGTGTTGTGGTAAATCTACTTTTCATCCCTGGACAAAAAACATGTGATCTTCTAGTCAAGTCAGTATACCAGAAACAAATGAGTTTAAATGACAAAATGTGTGTCTGTGCCAGTTAAGTAAATGTTTAAATGACGTTTTGAACAAACTATCCTACACTAGTCCTACTGACTTATAGCTCTTCATACCCCTGTAATATCAGCAGGTACATAGACTGAAACAAGCACTAAACCACATTTAAACCACATTCTCTACTTAACAAGAGACTCTGCTTAGTGTCAGTTCCACTTGAATACACCCATCTGTACTTACTTGTGTCTGTGATGACACAGTGCAAAGATCTCAGACAAGTCTTCTCCTATTACACCTCGTAATATATGTCACCAGAGGTTAAAGTGCTCACCTTGAGCTTTGCCTACCACTGCGACTACAGAGTCGGCCTGGTAGTGACGGAAGCTATGTAGATAGGTGAGATTTTTTATTACTTATTTTTCTATTTTATTTTGACTTGTACATTTATTATTACATTGAACTATCTTCCTTATTTTTTAGTCTTTGTTATAATATTATTTTGTGGTGTGTGCGCTGCTGTGTCCAAATAATTTCCCTTGTGAATCAATAAAATTTGTTTAAGTCTAAGTCTAAATTTAGTCAGGCAAAAAAACATTGGTTTTAAATGTGACATTATTGTATTAGAATCTTGGTTTTGACTTGACTCTTATCATGGTCTACTTAAATTCTAAACTACTAATGTTGGTGCTGAATGTATTGAACACAGTTTAGAGTGAATCTTGAACAACATGCTGTCTACATAGACATAGACTTTGAGTGCCTTGAAAGTGGAGAATTGCAATACAAAAAGGTGACCATTTACCATTTATTATCATTCATTAACATATACAAAAGTCAGGATGACAGGGATGGGCAGCTCTCTCATTCACACGCCTGTAAGGCCATAAACATGGAAAAGGTGTCTTGCCCAAGGACACAATAATACTATGGACGGAAGGCAAAATCATTCTGATATATCAGACCAATGTGAGTTTAAGCTAAATATTAACATAACTGAATAAAATAATATAAGATGAATAGAGTCAAACATGAACCTGACTGCCAGTGTCCAAGCCAACTAACATTTAAGGAAACACACACAAGCCCTTCAGCAGGTGTTCTCACCTAACAGCACAAAGGCAAACAAGGCACCATGTCCCTTAAAAATGGCAGTGCAGGTAAAGTTATTTTTATGCACCTTGCTCACTTTAGAGTGGCCGGGTCATGCACCCCCGCCTGCACTCACATCTGCATTTCTAACTTGCACATAGTCCCCTGCAGGCTCAGGTGAACAGCTTTGTCAACAACACTCCTGCTGATCGTTCAGGCCAGGCCGCCACCGCTGCTGCCGCTGCTCGGGGAGAAAAGCTGCACCGAAAAAAAGTGGAGAGGCAGCAGTTTTAGTCCAAATCAGCTGACGGAGCCCATAGAGTAGCTAAAATGAAAGATCGCGCCGACAGCACTTAATGACGCAACACCGGGACGCACAGATTACTATAATGGCACAACTTGTCAACTTATGTTCGCGTGGATGTTTTAGTGACACTGAACTCGACTTTATGGACACGTTAAAGGCGATTCATTCACTCCGAGGCGGGGAAGGAGCTCCAGAGCCGTGATACTGCAGTACAGCTACAGTATGTGGACATCTGGGCTTGGTGAACAGTAGCGTCTGTCATAGAAATGTGGCTTTTACACTGCGCACGGAACCTGCTAACGCACCAGCTTTGTTTCGCTGTAGGCTACAATTCATTCATAAATAATGACAAGTTTTAACACATTTTGGCAATCACATAAATATTAAAAATCTGAAGGAAAAAAAAACTATCATAGGTTAATAAGAAGCGCATGAAAGTTCCCTTACCGGCGTTTTTATCACCCATGTCCTTTTTCGCAGCAAAAGTTTTTCTTTATTCCCGCTTTCCTCTGTCCCGCCGGGGAACAGGCAGAAGTATCACAGAAAATAAGTTTGTATTTCCCAGTGAACGACTCAAAGTGGGCCTAGGCTGGAGCGTGGAGCGTGGAGGTGTCTTGTTGTGCATGCGTCGCTGTGTGGGGTCGGTTTTCTGATGAAGGTGGACAAGTGGGTTCAGGTAAAGCGGGATGTGGGGCAGGAGGGGTGGGGCAGATGCAGCCTGAGCAGCACACGTTACACTGTTTTATTTCATCACAAGCTGTTCTTACATTGTTGTCCTGTTGCAAAGAAACATAATACTTGCTGGCCTTTTTATGCTGAGGCAGTAGATTTTTGTGCATTACATTTAGCCACATTAATATAGAGATTTTGTTAGGCTAATTTTATAAACCTGGGTAAAGTTGTCAACATATTTTTCTCGTCTCACTAACATAAGTGATATTCAGATGTAATAAGCATATGACACATGGTTTTCTTTTCTTGAAAATGAATCTATCTGAAATAGAGTGATAACAATTTAAAAATGTCAAATGTGAATATCTGGGAATATTGTAGCCTAATAAGTGAACTGTGCAGGAGACAGAGCCTATGATTATGCTGTAGCCTACAATCTTACACAGCATTAAACTGAAGCTGATCTTATAATAGAATAAGAAATGCACAAAGTATGTTTTCTCTACACAGGCCGCTGGCCCTCCTGCTAACCACACTGCTCCTCTGTTTGTCTAAAGGGTGATATTTTTACTGGCACACATGAATAATTTATGAATGACTTTTGGATCAAGAATGGTCTGAATCTGAGAACTTTATTGCTTACTCTGTCGATCACATCCATCAGTCCAAATCATTGCTGAACAAATGTTTCATGCAGAGCACCAAGTGCACAAAGTGAGAGCTGCGGGGTATGTACTGTCCATTGTGAAGACAGGAAGTTACATCCAAACAGCATCTGCCCTGAAAACAGTGAAGCAGTGATGCTGGTATTATGTCTCTGGCCCATTGATCAGCGTCTTAAAAAGCTCTGTCAGCAGCCCAGTGGGGCGCTATGATATCAGCTTCAGTTTCCTTTTGTGGTATAAAAAGACTGCTTCTGGTAAATGAGCTTTCTATAAAAATAGAAATGTTAATGTATTATGTATTTATTTATGCTATAATAAACCATGCATCAGTGTTATTTTGACCTGTTAGTAGTTTGTTTCATTATAAGTTTGTTGACCCATAAACATTGCAAATTAATGTCAAGAGATGAATTTTGAAATTATAGGGAAATTCAAAATTGACACTTTTCCCACAGTAGTTTCACTTGTTTCAGATGCACATGCACATATTGGCATTGGTCTCTAGAATGTATATAGGGGTATTTAGTAATTAGTAATTAAGTAATAAACATTCATATTTTTTAATGTGCTGTGGCCTTTCAAGCCACAATTTTTGTACTAAGCATTTTCATTTTGACCTAGCCAAATTCTTACAAAAATAAATAGATCAACTATACATAATCAGAATAAATCAGAGTATATAATAATGATTTCTATCACATGACAAGGTCTTGTTTGCCGACCGGCATCTGCACAAAATGAATCGATAAAGAGGAACTGAAAGCGGACACCTCTGCTGCACAAACGACCTGCATTCCTCTTAACAATATGGTCATCGAGCATGAAATTAATATAGATTTATTTGTTCATTATTTGCAGAAGCAGTTTTGTTCTCCATGTCAACATCTAATTCTTGTTCCCCTGAAGCTCTGGCCTGTAGCAGCCCTCCCTTTCCCTTGTTTCTGTGTCCTCCTCTGCCCCAGACCTGGGCCCATAGGATATCATCTAACCTGGCCATGTGTCCTTGGGTCTATATAGTGACAAAGGCATATTGCTGTCCTTTCTCTATTGCACCACCTCCTTCTTTATTTTGGAGTTTATGTGTGTCTATGATTAATTACTCACACTTCTATGCACACTAGGTATTAATACACACACGGTATTCATTTTGAAACTGTGAGCCTTTACAAAGAGGAGGACCCTGTATAGACACTGCACTGCAGCGTTCTTGCTGTGAATCTTACTATTTTTGTAACCTCCTTGGCACAAGCCAGCAAGACCTGTGAGGCACTTGTCCAGATGCCAATAGTTACACCCAACATCATCAATATTTAGCTGTAGATCTCTTGCTAGTTATAAAAGTTTCTGCTTAAATGTAGGTCTACAAAAGCCTTATAAGCCTACAGCTGCAAAAGCAGCTGTTAATACTTGTATACTTGTAGTAATTGTATTGGCAAATAATAAACATGTATAGGCATACATTTACAATAATAACTTTAAAACTAGTACATTGTAGATTTTTGTTAATGCAAGCATTAACAAATAATAATATTTACTTGCACAATAATAGCACATTTAATTTATTGCGTTCAAACTATAAGATGAGTATGAACATTTCGATCATTATTGTATCGTTACTATTACTGATTCATTTTCATGCACTTCTAATCGATTTGGATAGTATATTTGTTGTAATCTTGAACGTTGCGTTTTTCTACCAATTCACGTGACCAAAAGGCGACCTGGAGGCTGAAAACTGGATTTCATATCTGGCAACCCACTTGCCTCAAAAACAAACATGGCGTGGAGAGGAATTATAGTACGAAAACTGACCAAAACTGAGTTTGTTAGGTCAGGAAACACAACGTGGTCTCGCTATAGGTGAGAAATATATACGATTAATCCTTACTTACAGTTATGATCAAAGAAGTCTGATCGTGTGTTACAACATCGCTAGCTTCAGTGTTGTTAGCTAACTGTCAAAGTGAACTGTAGCCTGTCACACAAACCAATTACGAAAAGATTTTTTTTTTCCAATTCAATTTTTACAGATATTGTGTGCTGAACCAAAAGAGAGGATTTTTTTATCTTGTTTTTCTCTCTAGAAGCGTTTGTAATGTTATTATTTTTTGTGTTTTTTGTTTTTGTTTTGTTTGGGGTTTTTTTTTCTTTTTAAAACACACTTTATATATGGACTTTTTTTTTTTTTTTTTTTACAGACTTAACCCTTACCATCAGCAAGTGAGATGCTTCCGTCGAGAAGCAAAAAGGTCAGAAACAAAGAAAACCATTAATGAACAGGAAATAAAAGACTCACCAAGTGCAAACAAGACAGCGATACCTCCTCCCAAAATCCCTCGTCCATCACTGCTCAAACCTCTTCTTTTCACGTTAGGGGTAGGTGACCTCTACAGTATTCTTAGTGATGAAACCCAGTAAAGTCCCTCATCTTTTAATGTGACAAGAGATAAGGCCTGAAGATGGTGACTGATTTCATGGCAGTTTACAGGATGCTCCTTTGCTGCTGCAGCCATTCTACAATATGAAAACCTGAGATCCAAGGTCAAGGCGGCACAAGAAGAGTCAGATGAACTATCAAAGGTATTACACTGTATAACATTACATCATTACAGTTATATTCATGCTGTATTTTAAATGCAATTTTGCAGAACCCACATGACATAACATACTGGCATAACTGGTGGAATCAGTTGACAGCTTTTCAGAAGCAACTTATTCTACTGATGTCGATGGTGGACGACTTCTGGAGTAGCTTAACAGACGGCCAAAGGACTGTTACTGGTGATTTTAGACATCATTTTGAAATTATATATTTTCATGTATTTTGTAAGAGAGAACTATAATCTATATATCTTTCAGGAATTATTGCATTGAATGTTGTTGCTCTGTGCTGTTGGAGGGTTCCATCTATGCAGAGAAACATGGTCAAGTACTTTACCTCAAACCCAGTTTCTAGTGAGAAAACACATTTAAATTCATAGCAATGCATGTGTAAACCATTATTGGAGTTGTTTTGTGTTTCCTCAACAGAAACACAGTGCCTTCCAATGGTCTTGTCCACATTTAGCCATTACTCAATTATCCACATGATGGCCAACATGTATGTGCTGTGGACATTTTCTTCAGGACTGGTCTCTCTCCTCGGGAAGGAGCAATTCATTGCCTTTTACCTTTCTGCAGGTGAGTCAGCCTCTCATGAGTACCCTCATTGTCCACTGTGCATTAATAAAAAGTAATACGCTGAATTTTGTACACTTTTAGGTGTTGTCTCAAGTATGGTTAGCTACATGTGCAAAACTGCCACCAGACGTTTCCATCCATCACTTGGCGCAGTAAGGGAGTTTTTTCATTTAATTCTTTTTCTATTTTTTTATACATTTATGTACTTGTTTTCCTGTCTGTAGTCTGGTGCTGTTATGGCTGTGTTGGCAGCAGTCTGTACAATGGTGCCAGAAGCCAAACTAGGCATCATATTCCTTCCCATGATCACAGTCAGTGCAGGACATGTAAGCAAAACCTTAATATAATTATATTCTAACCATACATCTTTTTAAAATCATGCATTTTAAGTGTTAATGATGTAGACTTGCCCCTGTGTGTTATATATGTATATGTGTATATATGTACTTTTAATCATGGCATGAAAAAAACAGTATCAGCAATGTAATAATCAAATTGTGCTTAAATATTGAAAAAGCAATAGATCTCAAATTCTGATTTTGCTGTCTCTTTTGTTGAAGCCATCAGATTTAAATCTATGCATGAACAAAAGAGCCAAGTATGTGTGTGCAAATGTCTAGGTAAAGTACTATATGTCTGAATGTGTGATAGTTTAATTCAATTGTATTCACACTTTATTTGGACTTTTTACAGGTGCTGAAAGCACTTATTGCTTTTGATACAGCTGGACTATTTCTGGGTTGGCGGTTCTTTGACCATGCTGCTCACCTCGGAGGTGCCCTTTTCGGAGTGTGAGTTTATATTTGTACCAGGCTATGTAACAATTTCAGAAGTACTGTTTTATTTTTCATTTCTTTTGGGTATCACTTGCAGACTAATGTCACATTCTAGAAATGTTTCACATAAAACACAAAATCCTCCAAAACAAATATCTGATTTCTCCATTTGCCCACTATGTCTACAGAAAGTGTTTCTGTCATTACGTCTTTTAAATAATGTGTTAAGTAAACAACTAAACTAATAAACTTATCAGGGACCAGGTTATAGCTAAATTGTTAATTTTACCAGTCCCTTAATAGTGCTGATGTTGCCTGGCAAAATCAAATAAATAAATAAAACTAGTCCTATCAGTCACCACATCTAAATACTACTTTTACCACTCAAATATACGCAGTTCATGTTGCTGCATTCATACAAGGCAGTTTAATGTGTACAGATTCTCCTTAGGAAAGTAAAAGTTTTGTGCTTTTTAAACTTTATGCAGTTTTTTTCCACTCTAGGTGGTACATAGCAGATGGTCACAGGCTTATTTGGAGGAAAAGGGAGCCCTTTGTGAAGCTTTGGCACAGCTTACGGACTGAAGTCACTGATGAAGCCAGGCCTGCATCTCCACCTGGGAAAGACAGGGGTGAACGTTAAGAGGTGTGCCGACACTTGGATGGATGTACAGACACTAGTTCAGTTGTTAATGTTTTAAGTTAATAAATGCTGTACCAGCACCATCTGCTGTTGAGTTGAGTTATTTTCTGTTTTTTCGCTTTTTCTTACAATAGTTTAATAATTACAACACTCTTCAATTGATGCATCAATTATTAATGACAGACACAACCCCCCCCAATACACAAAATTGAATGCTTAACTTTGATGAAATATCATAATACTTTATTGAGTAGATATGTTAAAAATATTATAAACATGAACAGTTTGCGGCATTGCTCATTATTGCTGAGGGATGCTGAACAATAAGGATACTATAAGACTGAATATTAAAAGGTGCCAAAATAGGCTGGCTACTAATAAAACTTATATATTGGAAAAATAGGATCATAATTTGTTTGGGGAATTTAAGTAGAAACAACTCTGAATATATAACCTGAATATCTGATATATATTCAGGCTTTACTTTTATGGTTTGCATAGCTGGGAAAACCAAACTGGGAAATCATCAAGTTAGAAAAGCAGAGTGGCATGACACCATAAATTTGTGCTAGCCTGTTCAGACAGTAAGACCTCTGAAGTAGGTGTTCTGGACGGTGCCACATTCCCTGATACCCGCTGCTGGCACCCTTTTCAAGATTTCTCATGTCAACTGGTTTGACAAAGACTCCAGATGGCCTGTTGCAAGTAGTGTCACTTATTTTTTTCAAATACAGAGACACAACAAAATTCATTACAATGTCATCACAGTTTTGAGTTTCATCTATCAGTGCAAACACCGTCTTATCCTGTTCCTGAAAGAGCTGTAGATACCGACAGTGGAAGAAAGCTGCACCAACTAACACCATGGAGTACCTGCATTAGAAATTGTAAATGGTTAAAACTACAATATAGCATAATAAATCATGTTGCGGCAATTATGTTGACATAGAAACAGTGCTCACTGGTCTCCTCCTGAGATTTCTGGGTTTTGTAACTCAAAACCTCCATAACTGTAAATTCCTTTGTCTGTCAGCACATGCTTGCGGGGGACAAACCCAACAATCTGGTCTGGAAATTGCTGTAAAACAGTTACAGTATAAATAAAAAAATATACCGTATGTAAACCAAACATTATATTGTGTAGATTGATCATACCTTCCAGACAGAGAAACCAAAACTGACATCTGGAACACTGACCAAGGTGTCGTCATCCAGCATCAACACAGCTGAAATAAAAAGACACTTAAAAACAGTTAAAGGCTTCAATATTTATAGTAAATACTAACCATCAGTGTCAATTTCTTTAAATGGTTGTAGTCTGTTACGCATTAGATTAGTGTTTTGTTGTTTGAAAAGTACAGGAATAGGGTGAGGTCCTAAAGAGTCCCATAACTTCTGTGGTGTAGGTTCTCCAATGTTGTTCCACACTATAATAATTTTCTGCAGATGAGGCATGGCTTGGTAATGGTTCAAGAGTTTGAGCAGAATGTCTGTGCGGTTGTAGGTTTGCATAATGATAGTAAACTTGGACTCTTCCTCCGTCCTGTAGTAATGGCCTATTCTTCGTGTTGGTTTGATGTCATTGTGTTGTCGATGTAGAAATCTAGGAGAGTCTGCTTCTTGGTGTTTCTCTGCAGACGGCATAAGAGCCATCAAGACTCCCCCAACCATCAGCAGAACCAAAAGGAAAGGCAACATCAGGTAACCTCTCCTGGGAATAATCCAGCGTCTAGGGAGTCTACATCACAAGTAACATACGTCATTGTTGTGTTGTGTTGTTGTGTATTTAAAAAACAACAACAAAAACAACAAACTTAGGACTAGACATAACTCAAATAATCACTTTGGGCGCCATGGGTATGTGGACAGTAAACCATAGACTGTATAAAGGGTCTATATATACGGTCTATGCAGTAAACCATAACGAAATCAAATTGACAAATAGCTCCTACAATTGTGCTACTTTTATTTAGCCGAGTAGTTAAACGCGCTGTACATGGGGGCATATTATCAGTACATGGCAAAGGAGAAATTCAGTTTGGCAACTGGGCGAAGTTTATTTGATCGAATACGTTTCGCATTAACAGTACACTAAATGTCTAGTATTGATGCATATGATACAAACACATAGTTTTACAACCAGCTAACCGGCCAGGTGAAAGACTCTTCCGGTTTTGCACACATTTCAACATTCTAGGCTAAACCATCACTCACCTCATGACTGGTTGGAGCTGTTTGTTAACTTTTCCAGAAAAAAATGAAACAAAACGGGCTTTTCTCGACACATGACAAAATTGACGAAACTTTAGCTATTTAACCTACTGTTTGACAAAAGCTGTTTTATGTAGTGTGGCAAACCGTCTCCGTGCTTTGTCCATAGACCGTGTATGGTAAGTTTGGACCGTTTCGGCTTCCATACAAATCTCCGCGATCAAAGGAACGGGAGTAGTTATATAAGAACAACCTTTTGGTTTTTATTTATGAAAAGACATGTCGGCTCCACCAGCATTCAGCATCCATTCCACCATCCAACTTTCTAATAGTTTGCAAATGCCAGTATTTGGACTGGGTACGTAGCCCATGTTTATACCATTTTCATGAATAAATTAAGAAAAGAAAAAGACAAGTACTCTATGAGCTTTTGTGTAAAGTTGATCACACTGTACTCGGTTCAACAGGCACATCTCATCGGGGAGGGTACTCCCATGATGCTGTTATATATGCTCTCACACAGTGTCGTGTGCGCCACATTGACACAGCAGAGCGCTATGGCTGTGAGGAACAACTGGGCAAAGCTATCAGAGACAGTATGGTGCCACGGGAAGATCTGTGGATCACTAATAAGTTATGGCCAGGTAACTATGGATACCAGACAGCAAAAGAAGCCTGCCTTAGATCTTGCAAAAGGATGGGTCTGGAGTATTTTGGTATGAAATGCTATTTGAACAAAAATATTTATCAGCCATAGAATTTTGGTGTGGTCTTAACTACCATATTTCTCTTTAAGATTTATATCTGATGCACTGGCCAGGGGCATTTGAAAGTCGTGACTCCAACAGGGAGACCAGAGCAGAGACATGGCGGGCCTTAGCAGAACTTTATCAAGAAGGTATAATGTCTGTAGCAATTTTGCATCGGCATTCTCTATAACATAAATGTGTGAATGCTAAAATGTGTCTCTGCCATGTAGGGACATGCAAATCTATTGGAGTGAGCAACTTCTTGGTCCAACATTTGGAACAACTAAAAGAGGACTCTGGTGTGGTGCCACATGTCAACCAGGTTATCTTAACATAATTTCTTAAATGGAGAATCATATTGCCTTGGCTCAAAGTACTCTACACAAATGAATAAGCTACTATAGCCCTGGGGTAGACTGATTAGGTGACCAGTGATCACCAATCATTCTCTCGTGTTTACTCTTTGTCTTTCTCTCTTTAAGACATGTTTTGTTGTTAACTTGCCTTGACTTTTTTCCATGTGAAAATATTCAGGTAGAGTACCATCCATACCAGCAGCCCACCACAATCCTGGAATACTGTAACCAGGAGGGGATTGTGTTTGAGGGATACTCTCCTCTTGCCAAGGGTCAGCTCCTCAATGACCCCACGGTGCTTCAAATAGCAGAAAAACATAGTCGCACTCCTGCCCAGATCGGCGTTCGGTGGAGCTTGCAGGTGGTTGTCTTTATGTCTACTGCCCCTAATTTTCAGGTGGTAGGTGGGCATCTTCTTACGCTTTACTTTTCTGCAGAAAGGAGTTGTTACAATACCAAAATCAACCAAAAGAGAAAGAATACGAGAAAACTGTCAGGTCAGTTGCTCTGGACAATGTCATTCAAACTAACATTGCTTTGCTTATTACAGCTGAGTAATTTTTTGTTTCTGTTTTAGGTGTTTGATTTTCACCTGGATAAAACCGACATGGACACATTAGCTAAAATGCATGACGGAAGACACATGTCATGGGATCCTTCAAACATACTGTGAGAAAAATGTTTGTGAACAGCATTTTGGTTATAAAAAAATAAATAAATGGATACCAACCAGACTACTGTGCAGCTTTATTTACACATGTGCATTCTTTGGAGAAAATTTATAAACTGGTTATTCACATCACACATGTAGTCATTGAAAATGAGAATTCTCAATTGACCTGGACAAATAAAGACTAAATAAAAAAATAATAAATCTAATCCTGAAAAATCTACATTATTCACTAAACACCATGCCATGTGCTGAGAAAAGGGGTTCTGTCAAAGACGATATAATCACTATCAAGAATATTTACAAAGCAATTTTTTGAACACTGTCAAGTTTCTCCACAAGGTCTTATTTAATAGTTTTTTTTGTTGTTTTTTTTAAGTTGGCAAAGATAAATAAATAAGGAAACTAATATAATAATCAGAAATCTGGTGTAAATAATTAAAGCACTAAAATACAAAAACACACACATCAATCAGAATTAGCAATATCATTTAATATTTTCTCCCTCAGCTTAAAATCACTGTTGCACATAAGTTACATTTTGTTATTTCAATTTCACAGGTTCATTTTTTTCCTTTCTTCAAACTTCCAGTTTGACCTCCCTCTCTTATCAAACAAAAGAAAAAACAGCAGATTGTATTATACAAAAATGCAGACCAATTTTCACACAGTGAATTCTCTTACAAAGTCATAAAATGGCGTAATAATGGCTACATCCACATTGGAGGAAGATAATTCTAGACATTCCTTAATGGAGTATAATATACATATAAAAACTTTCTTCTTGCTGAAATCAAACTTGTACCTTAATTTAAGAGATATTTTACAAGGGAGCACTCATATAAAAATCCATCTGTGAACATCCCCAGAAAGTCAGGGATTTAAGTGTGAGCTTCAAACAGCAGTAACAGAGTTCAGAGGTCAAATGGGGATAGAGGCCAGAGAAACTAGATGTACGCGGCAATATCACTGAAAACTGAATGCTCTGAATAAAGTTTTTATGTTGTTATGTAAACCAGAATTTAATATGCAAGTTTAAGCTAAACATTGTTCAATAAGTGCAGGACCTACAATCACCAATACTTAGAAATAGTCATTCTAGAAATTGGGGACCTGTTCATAGTATCCTCCACCCATTTCAAAAAGAAGTAATTCAAACAAATTTAGGATTACTGTTCTTTTCCTGTCGGATTATAGCATAGGCCCGATGACTCAAAGGCCAGTAAAATCAATCAATTACTGCCGAAAACTACACCCCATCTATGACATCGCTTTATAAAATTTGGAGATATTTCTGGAGAACAATATACCAATTTTTAAATTATTGTCACTTCATGCTCCTACAGCATGGAGCAGCAAGATGGGAGAATGTAAGGCCAACTTTTCCAAGGAATCCTGAATGTTTTAGGAGTTGAGTAGGAAAACAATCCCCCAACACCATTCTTAGACCTGAACACTATCAGCCAGTACAGCACACTTTGAGGAAAAACAACTTAAATCCGGTTACATTTTCTACAATACAATCTAACACACAAGAATCTTTCCAAAGGAACAACATTTTGTCTTCTTCGGAAGCATAGTCTATAAAGAACATGTTTGTTTGAACACAAAAGATTAAGTGAACAGACATCAATGCGCACAGAAGTCCTTCGTCTGGGAAAGGATAAAGTCTGTGTTGGCAACAAGTGGACAGAAAACAAACACAAAAAAAAAAAAACATTTTGCTGATTCTAAGTAGATCATTTAATATAAATGCTGAGCGAGTAGAATAACAGGTGGCACGTTAATAGTGCTTTAGTATATTAATGTATGTATACATACTCATATGTATAAGTGAGCTGTGTACCTAAACAACAAAACATTGTGAGGAGCAGCCAGTGGCTATAACGCAGTTGGAAAAATGAAAACCCCAACATCACTATTGCAGCGCAGAAACATTGTTAAAGATGCACATTGAAACTCAAAAGGAAACAAACGCTTTTGCATCTTGATACTACCACTGGATAAGTTACACTTGTCAGTTTGTCAGTACCCCTCATAAAGACAAGTTTACAGTAAACCGGACTAAGTGGGAACATCTCCTCCTCCTTCAACCGTTTAAGCACAAGGACTCACTCACTTTCAGCAGAGCTGGAAATAAGCTTGTCACGCTAATTGTTTACAAAAGGCAGCAAACTCGATTGAGTTTTGCAGTAAACAACTGACATGAAGAAAATTAAATAAAATGGCAATAGTAGTGATGATGATAGGAGGTTTTAAAATTTAAATTCAGTGTAAGTAAACCGTTGTCTTAAAACAGGGAAGGTGTGTATAATCATGCAACCAGGAAACACATAGTTCTCCTGTACAAAATATTTTTTTCACATGATTTTATATATGCTGCTTTCTTTCCTATAATATACTTGAGCTCATTTAGGGACACGATCCTTTCAAAGAAGCACATTTGTTAAGTCATTCTATTTTAAGAGTAAGGTCCGTGCTATGAGAGTTGTGACCCCCAAAATTGTAACAACAAAGCATGAAAATAAAACAAAGCACAATTGAACAAAAAGTCAAAAGGGAAGGCAACTTCATAGAAGTTAGGAGAACAAATGACAAGATAATCCCAATGGGGAGGTTTTTATGAGTGGCCAGATGAGAGGTTCTGAGGAGGGAAACCGCTTTGTCCTTACTTACAGCCTGGGCACCACAGCTAAACCACATCCAAGAGAAGCACATAGTAAGATTTCCAAGTATTCCCTTATAGAAAACATGTGAGAAGCTCATTATCAAAAACTTGTTGCAATCTTTAAAACAGAATGCTTTGATCAAATATAATAAACTTGCTTTCAAGTATGAAACAGACATAAAATGTGTTTATAAAATGCATTAATAAAACCATGCTTCTCATGGCAAGTGAAATCATGCATGTGGCAGAAGTTGCAGCCACATTTTTTTTAACATTATCACTTCATTTTAATACTGAAGGCCTCATTTAGAATATTCACCTTCTCAGACCATCATAATCTGGACAACCACTTTTTTTCTTTTTTTTTTTTCCTTTACAACTTTGGGGGTAAGCTCCATGCACGCAACCTCACTTTCCATCCTACAATGCCATGAAAGAGGTCCTGATTTAACAAGAAGCAAACTGGGCTGAGCATACATTGTCTTCTTGTAAAACTGAGCTCAAAAAGGCAAATATTAACCAGAAATATAAAGATGAATGTTTGTCCTTTTAAATAAATTGATACAACTACTTTCAGCATCACCACTATTTCTTTTCCTGATATATTTTCCGTGAGCCTTGTTAAAGTATAATCCCAGTAAAAAACAAAACAAAAACACAGACACGAGAAATGTTATCATATGCTCTGGTTTCCAGGCAAGGAAAATCATTAAAAAGCTCATTCACAGAACAAAAAGAAAGAAAATTTATATCACGGCAGATACTGCTCATCTTCTAAATAGAATGGTTTGTGTGCCTGTGCATGCTTTTCAACTGAGCATCTCTTCTGTTGGTGTGTGCAGTGTCAATCTGTATCTCATGACTAAGAGCATGAATGGACCACACCATTTTTCTGAATCTCTGAACCAGCAGCACCTGGATCTGAGCACAGGCTCAATGCAGACGTCTTATTGGTCAGTGACAGCATGGACCCGCCCACTGCACTTTCTTGCAGGCTGCTGGAGCCGTTAGATACCTCACTAAAAAAAAGACAATATGTCACTGAAAAAAACCGAATCCACAATATAATGATATAAATGGTGTTGGTGTTTTCCCTCCTCATTACTATACCTTAGGGCCAATGAGATTTCCTCTAACTGAGCCTTTGGCTCTGGTTGTCCATTCTCTGCAGGCTTCATTTTAAACTGCTCATGGGCTACTTGGTTTTCCTGGTTAAAACATTAAAATATATTACATGTGCTGCAAATGATCCAAAACCAAGGCAGTGAATAAAATACTACTTATTGCGCAAACTTTCATTGGGAAATCAGATATAACCATTTTACTCAAAATGCCTTACCATGGCCATCTCTCTTGTTCTCTTGCCAATCTCTCGTTCCACCTGATGGAGCTCCAGACTGAGCTGTTCGCTGGAAACTGTTGTGGCATTTGTGCCCCCTGGAGGCCACTTTGGCTGTTGCTGCACTGTTTGGCTCTGGCTGGCCTGGCCTGCTAGGGCACTGGCTTCCCTTTGCAGCATTAAAGAGTTACTAGCAGCCTGGAGTGGAAATAGAATTGACAATAAATTAGTAATAATATTTATAAAAGACAATAGATAATCTGAAATGAAAATATACACACTTCGATGTTGTGCATCTGTGTCTGCTGGGTAATCTGTTGGTTGACCTGCTGCAGTTCAAACTTTAACTGTTCTCTACAGAAAGGAAACATTAATAATATTGGTTTATTGTGCAGTTACAGCTAATTTTTAGTATGCAGTTTGAAAGTTAGTAAGTCAAGTAGCAAATGAGCATCAGCATCATCATCCTCACCGCTCAAAGTGTCCCTGAGAGGAAGAAGATGGCTGATGGGAGGGGTATGATGCTCCACTCCATCCATGGCTTCCATATGATGAATACTCTACAAAAAGAAACAACTGTGTTTCAGGATTATGATCATTTGGGTCCAAACTGATGTTGTAGCTGAACTGAAACAGGAGCACATGACTAACACATACAGTGCCTGCAGCACTGCCACATTATTGCAGGGTAGAACCGGGTAATTAATGGAAGTTGTATTCAATCTAGGTGTAATTAATATTTTGGATGTTTTCAGTTTTAACTAGAAATTGTAGAGTGGATGGAGGAAAGAATGTAGTTGAAAAAGACATTTTCTACCTGACTTCTGAGAGCTAGCGGCAATAGCCTGTATAGGGCCAGTAGTTTGGTAGCCAGTCTTGGAGGTGCGGGAAATGGCACCAAATCGGGACACAGTGGGCTGAGGGCCAAAAGGGATAATGGGATCATCATCTTTGACTTCTGTTCCCCGTCGAGGAGTCTCCAGTGATGGTTCTCTCAGACTTTTTGCTTCTACATTCTAAAAAAAAAAAACGGCACAAGTAGCCGTTACATTCAAATATACAAGTTTAATCAATCAAAATCAAAAAAAAAAAAAAAAAAATTACCATCATATCCATGCTTCCTGGAACCATGACGTCTTTGGGTTTGGCATCTTTTGTACCAATGTAGGAACCAATTGTATCACATGACCAAGGAGAATATTGACTAGCATAATCTGGCTCCCTACATTTCACAATAGTTTTTGAGGTCTCATCACCATACTGTGGGAAAAGGGGGACGATAATATTTAATGTTGAGTTTTGACATTTTAAAATTAGAACTGTTAGTATGAACCAACCTCATGTGGGTAATCACTGGGAAATGGATGAGAAAGAGTAGGGGATGCAGCAAATGGAGGTGGGGAGATGACCTTTCGTTCCTCCAGCTGGGACAACAGCTCCTGTCGGCGACGATGCAAGTAGTCCAGACTATGCTGTGAGCCTGTGTAAGATGGGCCCTGGGATCCACAAAAAGTTTATTTGTAGTTTTAAACATTTACAGAGGGCGATAACAAAAAGAGTATTTAACACTTACTCTGACATATGGCCTCATGGGTGGGGGCTGAGCGCCTGGTGGATAGTAGCCATCAGGTGGATATCTATCGCGAGGATTTGGCTCTTGATGATATAGTGAGTTGGCCTGCCCTGACTGCGGGGGAACATCAAGTGGAGCAGGGCTCATTCTAACTAGACTTTCCCTTTGTGGTGGATACGGCTGTGGCGGAGGTGGAGGGCCGTTGTAGTTTCCATGCCGACCTCTATCATAGTGCTGAGGATGAGGGTAGGAGAAGGGAGGACCAGAGTGGGATGCCTGGTACGGCCTCTCTGGTGGCCCATAGCCAGGATAGGGGTCCTGGTAAGGTGGGCCACCTGCCTCACTGGGGGGTTGAGGATTACGTACATAGTCTCTGGTGACGTACTGTGGTGGTTGTTGATAATGGTATCCTGACAATGGAGGATATTAGAATCTTTATAAAACACACTTCTTAAATGGCAGTTGAATTGTTGGTTCCTTACCTGTAGGATATTGGGAGGGCTCATACTGAGAGGCAGACGGTGGTGGCCTAATACAGTACATATCGGTTAACTGGGGCTGTGGGTAAACTGGAGAACCTCTGGCCACTACAGGCATCGGCTTGACCCCAGAGTGATGGTCTGAGGGCAGCCGAGGATGAGCCATGCTATGAGGTGGTAGTGGCATGCCAGGTTTGGGAACAGGCTCCAGACTACAAAATAACAAAAACCAAACATAAAGAAATTAAGTAATTCTGTGGTAAGGTGTTTTCAAGCACATCACAAATGGAGTAAATCAATAATAGGTATTTTGCATGAATGATTTTAAAACCCAAGTCTTTACATTTAATGATATAATGATAATGCATTAGTCGTATCAAGACATTTAAAGACACAATTCGATAATAACACAATAAGACAACAATAACAATAGCCCTGCCAAGCTGGATGGCCCCTCAGACCACCACCAACACATGCT
>JACN01104911.1:0-11852 GCA_000787155.1 Scartelaos histophorus
TTTTTAATTTTTTTATTTTGATGAAGTGGGTGAAGGAAAATGATTTAAATTGTATTTGTCTATTTATGTAAGACCAACAACATGTTATTTAAAACTTTGGTGAACTAAACCAACTAGATTTGAATGTTTAAAATTTGCCAAAGCCATTCTAATCAATCCTTCTTGTGAAAAGGAGCCAAATGGATTTGTTTAATTTCAGACCGAGATATACTAAATGCACCAGTTTGTAGTCGGCACCCTCTAGCTTACATTGTTACAGTCCTGTGAATCCACATTTCTTGATCTTCAACTTTTGCAGCCAGCAGCCAGGCTTAGTGTAGTCTAGTGTGGATCGCTTAAGCCCTCTGTGGTTTGTGGTGGGGGAATGTATTTGCTGAAGTGAACAAAAGAATGTATGAATATGTGAATAAGTGCAGACGTCTGACCCGCTGACCCGAGGCTTAAGCACTTCTGTTTACGCTGTTTCAGAGCACCAGGACTTTTGACATCCCGCTCACTCTGTTTGGATCTGTGGTGCTTCGAGAGAGACTCAACTACGAGGAGGTCACGCGCTACTTAATCGTCATACAGGCCAACGTAAGTACAGATTAAAAGACAACTTCAGAACAGGGCTAATGCAGCAGATGACAGTGAGCAAAGAAGGTTGAAAGAGGTTTTGTAAATCAGTAATGTTCAGTTTTTGTTGGCATTTGCACCCTGTTTTTTTTAGCACATAATAGGCAGTGTAGCTCTTTTCTATGATTTGGTTGTGTTGCTTCTGTTGGGTCTCCTCCCAGTGAAGAATCTTCTCTTACAGCTCCCAGACGGCATCATTCGGAGCATTTTATTTCAGAACGATTTTGTCACAATTCATTTTCTTGATTCTATTTCTATTAAATTGAAAACCTCCAAGATGTGTTTTTAAAATTTTAAGCCTCATCTCTTCCTCATTGGGTTGGTCAGTGTGTTCCACTTTGGTCCATATTGCTCATTTATAATGAATTGATGTGCTTTTATTGATCTTGGCCTGTCCTTGATGTGACTCACATGTAGATTTGAGCTCTGTACACTCCAGGGTTTTAGCAGATGTGAGCAGGAGATTATAGACTGGACTCTCATCTCACTACTGTACTACTACTACTGTACTGTACATACTACTACTACTACTACTACTGTACAAATAACCTTCACTGATATTACAAAACAGTCTTTGCTGTGTGCAGGGTTTGTCTGAGAAACAAATCAATAACTCAATGTGCTTCCAGATCAACTGGTATCCCGGTATCACCATTGTGAGATAGAAGGGCTCTGAGCCCCAATGAATAATGCAGTAAGCATTAAAGTGGAATCCCCCCATTTGAGTCCAGGTCTAGACCCTTTATCTTTACCAGTTTGAGATAGGGCCAGGGACAGGGTGGAAGGCTGCCTTCTCTGGTGACATATGCGTATCACTAAAAGACTGCAGCTACAGTGAATTTTATGATCGCCAAAATGTGACCCCTTTCACCAAAGATAGCAATAACTTTATACTTTATGTAGTTATAACTCCTGGCTTCATAAAGTTTGACTTCCACTTCCTAACAGCATTGCAATTTTCTACAGGCTATTGTTCTTTAGACAGTGATCCTTCTTGTGTGACCATTTTACTTCTGACACTTTATTTTGATCCACTTTTTCATAAAACCCATTTTATTATTACTTTAATACCACTTTTATAGCATCGTATTCTCACAATACTGCTTTATCTAAATGCCATTGCAACCACCTACTATTGTGATCTATTAGCCTTAAGGGAGCTGGCAGCACTCTCTAATTACTATTAACGTCTTTTTAATACAATTGTTTGGTCCACTTGTTCTGCATGCCATGTTTTATTCATACCATAACGCTCATATTTTCACTCAGACAGAGTAGTAGGGCCAAAGGCTGAGGGAGATCTGAACATTAGGCGCCACAGAAAATTGCTAAGTTTTGCCATTAGGGATTGTGTGCTGACAGAGAAGGCACTCTTACAAAAGCTTTAGTTTTCAACAAAGCATTTTTTGGTTAATATTCATATTTCTCAAGGCCCATTTAGCCTGAACACATTATTAAAAGTCAACAGCACTGGAAGGTGAATGCTGTTCTGAAAGTCTGACATATTCACACTACAATATAAAGTGAAGTGTTGTATTTAACCGCGAGGAAAGGACGTGATGGAGACTTCTCAACAACATAAGAATCATCTTGGCCTTTGCTAACCCCTGTTCTCTGGAGCTACACTCTTTAAACTTTTAAACTTAGATATATGTAAATTATTAGAAAAAAAAATTACATCTTAGTAACTTAACTTTTTTTTTTTAACAAGGAACAAAAGTCAGTCTTCCATTTAACTTATAATGGCTGTTAGGTCACCGTAGCCGCATAAGAAAACACACTGTATGACTGTCCCACACCAAAATAAAAGTGAAAGATTGCATCGCAAACATCAAATGAATAACTATGTGATTTATTTTGACGACTTCTAAAAGGACATATTTTAAAATGAAGGATTGAACATCTCCTATACTTTTATGATTTGCATAATGGCCTATCGCACTAGGGGTGCCAAGATTTCTGCTGTTAATTGACTTGGCAATAAAAATCATACACATTTTAAAAGCAAACAAAGTTATGCCAGCACCACATACACAGTACGGTTTCTAAAGGATTTCACTGTTGTTTTTCTGTGGTGTCAATAAATGTGAAAAAAAAAACAAACAAAAAAAAACACTACACATTTTATTTTGTGACTAGAGATGCACCGATCCAGTTTTTCTGTTTCGATTGTGATGATACTTTTGCTTTAAAATAACTTAAAGTAAATTCTTTTCTCTATGGAAATATTATTGCTTTGTCTGGAATATTTCACAATTTGGTAGAAACCTGCTGTCTTCATGGAGCTCAAACCAAGTTACAAGTCAGATCTGTGGAGAGGCAACCCTGCTCACAGTCAGACTTCTATGTATTTTAGAGCTATAAAACCACCTGTAATTTAATAAATGTAAAGCCGAGATGTTTATTGTCCTACTGTGGAACATATAGAAAATGAAAATGAAAATGAAAAATGAAAAAGACTGAAAATATTATTTATTTCCTTTAAACACAAACAGCAAAGTAAAAAAAAATATTGATATGTGTTTTGTAACTACAGCACAGCTTTGTAAAAATAAGTTTAATATTGTGAATTGTTTTGCACCAATACTGGCTAGTAAATCATCTTATTACACTAATTTGTAGACCAAAATGTTCAATATCGGCGCTGATATCTAGTACCAGTATCGTATCAGTGCATTTGTGAGTTCCCAAATCCACACTTAGGACTGTCAAAATAGCACATTAGCCTTTGAACCCATAAAGATGCATCTGTTTACCGACCATTTGCTGTCAAGATAATAGAAAACTCACATTCTTTCCTTCTAGTCTGGTAATACAGATGTTGAAAAGTAGACCTCTCCATCATTCCTGTCTTGATCAAAATTAGATTTCAATTACCTCCTCCTGAATCAAAAAATCCATGGCCTCCTCTTGCCTGGTCGCAGATCATTAACACAACCCGCACTACAGCTTTATTTGCTAAATTGCTTTGCCAATGAAACCAATCACCCAAAAGAGCGTGACATTTTTTACTCCCTTATATCACATTGCATAGTTCTATAAAGTTATCTCACGCCGTAACATCAACTTTGTCAACTTTATAGCCTGCAATTATGTGAAGCCTACACATGTACGTTTATGTAAATACCCTGACACTGATGTAATCTATTGGAGTTTTAATTAGAGCTATTATAGACGCGCTTGTTACCTCAAATCAGACCTTGTCACTGTGATAAGAGGCACTATGCTGACGGGGAGGCATAGTGGTGATACTTCCTGTCAGGTCAAGAACATTATGAGCTTAATGCAATAGAGCAGACGGCATTGACTTCATACAACCTGTCAGATGTGAAGTTGAAACCAGGTTTAATTAGCTTCATGCTTCCTTCACTTCCAGGCTATTTGTGAGTTCATGATTAAAGAGGGATGGACAATGCCTTTGCTTTCAACTGACTTCTTAAGGAAAGCTAAATATTATGACCACCTAGACGTGCTGCTGGTTTATCATATAACACAATGGGTTTTCTGTAACTGTGGATTGACATTGGCAGTAAAAAGCAGATAACTAAAACAGTCATGTAATAGAATAATTAGATCTAATTTTCAGTCACCATAGCATTTGGGCAAATTTCATATCAGGAGGAATTTATTAACAGACAAAATGGCAAAATAAAAAGGATCATGTTGAGTCAATAGTCAATGCAAACATTTTAAGACCAAAATGACGAGGCTCACTGCAGCAATTATGCACAAAACCACCAGGTGACATGTCGTATATTAAAGTACAATTCATTTTTAAATAACTCTTTCAATCTTTACTTTCATTTTTGTGTTTGCCACATTAGTTTGGCCTTTTTGCATAATTTCCCCGGTCAAAACCTGCAGAGGTGTAAAGGAATCAGATTAGTCCCATCAAATGTTTACATGACATTTTGAGAATCTGATAGCTCCATAAATCCGATAATGTTTAGGTTTCTGGTGTGTGTATGTGTGTGTGTAAACATAGCCGGTTATATTTGGAAGTCAAAGTTTATTCATTTAAAAGCAACATTTCCTTTACATTTTGTCTGTATCTTATCTTTTTTGCCCTTTTGCTGTATCTTCCTCTTTAACACTTGCACACATGCACAGTTTGTCATTTACATTCCACTTCAAAAATCTGATAATTTAGGAAATGCAAAACGATCAGATATTGTGCCATAGTCAAAAACTAGGGTCAATTCTACACAAAGTAACACTTCATCAACCTTTTTCACCTGCCGTGTAACATATTTGACCTTGTTAGTGCCGCGCTGTGCCAGTCACAACTAATAAATGGCCAACAGCAGCTCAGATCTACTAAATGTGCTTTTGAAAGTGCTAATGCATGTTTGCAACAACAAACGTGTAATTGGCCATTCACACCTTGCCCAAATAAACTTTTAGAATAAATGCATTTGGATGTCACTCAAACTTGAAGGATTTTTGGAAAGCTCTTATAATCACAAAATAAAACCTGTCATTTCCAGCTTAGGGTCTTTTCAAGGTTGTGGTCCTAAAAGATTACCAAGGATACAAAGCAGCTGTTTTTGTTTCGTCTCTTCCAAGGTCATCATTTGGAGAGGGGTTTGAAAAGCTTTAAATACTGTAATTTTACTTTGTAAGGATTGGAAAAGATATTAAAAAAAACCTCTAAAACAATAAAAGTTGTGTTTTAAGCTCAACACTACTCATTTACTGGACTGTATTTAAGATAATTGGTGACAAGAATACATTCAAATCTTATTAATACTAGTTTCTTTTTACAGTACAATACAATGCAATAGTCTGACTTATAGCTGCAGTTTCACAATATTTAAAAAATCCATTTGAAGCATTTTCTTCATTATAATACAAGCTTCTAATTCAACATGATACAGAATACAAGGCTCACATTATGGTTTCTATCATTATGTTACAATGCATGTGATAATCAATATATTGCTCATGATATTTTGTGGTAATAAATAAATAAATAAATCATAATTAACCAAATACATTACACATGCATTTCTTTGATCATTATCTGCTGTCTTTTCATAATAAATACATAATAAATAAATTGATACTTTATCACCAAATGTATTTAATTTAGTATGACAATGCTGATACTTTGATATTGTAGCTAACCCCTGTATAAATCCACATGGCTTATGGGTTTGGCTCATATACTGTATACATTAATATAAATGGACATAGCTAACCCTCTAGAGGTCGTGTTCCAAACAGCAAGTGAAGCTGGGTGTGGTTCTGGCTCCATCCACTCCAATTTACTTTGTGTTGCAAAAAAAAAAGTGTAAAAATGTTCATATTAACCCACTGTGCATGATCCTGGTGTTTTTATTTTGTTATTTATCTGTAAATCAATTCCTTACTAGTATGGCTATAACTGCTAGCCTTGTGAACTTCATTTGACTGGAGCATAGGACTATTGATAACATGACACTCCTTTACTCCACTGCTTTATACAGTATGTGGTCTAGTTATCTTAAAAAATTGTACTGTATTTGCCACTTTTTGTACACAACAAACCTTACCCTGCACATTTTCATTGAGAGTAATAGTGCACTTGTCTCCCATAGGACCGTGCTGCTAACCTGAGCGAGCGCCGGACCACCACCACAACACTGACCGTAGATGTTCTGGACGGAGACGACCTGGGCCCTAAGTTCTTACCCTGTACCCCTGTAGGTCGCACCAGGGACTGCAGCCCCATCACGTACAAGGCCACAGTGCTGGAGCTCACCGAACCCGTGAGTCACTGCTGCTTCACCGGAGTCTGTTCTCTAAACACATGCACATTCAGGGTGTGGTCGCTTCTGACTTAGCTTTTACATTAGTCAGATTTAGTGAATACGGCAGGTTTGACGACTCTCTTCACCAAAATGTAGTTAACATAATTATTCTTAAGATTTACCTTGTATTCCCTAGTCTGATAGAGATGGTTTAGAATTCTATTTCCTGGTTTGACATCGGTATCTGTGACAAACTTTGGTAATTAGTCGGTTTATCGATTTCTTAGTCAACCAAAAGTTGTATTACTCAACAAATTCTTTTATTTAGATTATTTGGATTTGCATGGGACAACAGCAGAAAGGAGAGGTTAGTGAGTTAGCTGATCAATTGGTATTTTTGGGTATTTTTTAATGGTGGGCATTGATTAATTTTTTTAAATTTAGATTAATCTCATTGCCCTTTTTAAATTGATCTAGATTAATCTATATTAACGCTGATGGGTCGACAGCATAGACTGTCTAAAAAAGTAGACGTAGCGAGTGTGAAGTCACCCATAGCATTCAGCTCCGCTCAGATGAAGCTCGCGATGCTTCACGGTTACAGGAGTGAATCTGGAGCCAGGCTCTATGTTATGAATAGCATTTTTTTGACTAACAAAATAGCTAAAAAAAAGTTCAGGATCATGTAGCGCGGGTTAATAAAAACATTTTAAGACCAAGATGACGAGGATCAGTGCAGCAGGTACAGAGAGACAAGCAGCATTAGTTAGCTTGTCTGATAGAGCTGCGCATTGGTTGCACTCAAACAAAGTAGTTTGATGCTTTGTGTTTAGGTGGTACTTGAGACTGGTAGAACTTCTATAATTCCTAATTCCGCATTGCATAAAGTGCAAACAACCTTAGACTTGTCGATGTCTCCATTGGGAAACTTTTTAAAAATGAGTTTTCCCTGAAGCAAACCCGGCAGCTTTGTAGCTGCGTCCATATTGACATGTGGCGTTCGTTGTGTATTTCACAGTAGCTACAGGTTCGTCGCCTCCTACAGTGCAGTTTGGCGAGGTACATCCACGCTAAAGGTGAAAGTCATCATAGTTCACTTAATATAGACCCATCTCCCTGCCAAACTTTGAGAATAGATTAACAGCGATATTTTTTATATCGTCCGATAAGAGTCCCACATTATCGCAGCACGTTAACGCCGATAACAGCCCAACACTAGTATTTTTACACAAACTCCCATGCAGTAGCGTGAGTACAGTTTGGGTCAGATACATAGAGATATGTAATAGTTTAGTGAAGAATTTCTTTAGTAGGTTACAACCCTAGTATTTCTATATCTGTTACCTAGCAATCATACAATAAACAGGAGTCTAAATTTGAATTTAGAATATACTTTTGATTTGGCAAATACAAACATATGATCACACCTTACTTGGTTAACTACATTTTTAAACTGTAAGAAAAATGTGTTGCTTCACTTCCTTGTGCATAAATTATCTTTGCATTTTGCAATTTTGTGTATTAATGATGACATAGAACTCAACTTTGTTGAACTCGCTGCTACTTCCTGTAATTCTCCACTTTTTCCAACATTTCTTCACAAACTGCTACTTGACTTAAAACTAGCCACTCTAAGAATAGAATAAAATGTGTCTCATGAAGTTTTTGAGCTTTGTTAGGGCTTTGTAGCAATGCAGATTAATTGCTAAAGTTTGAGTCATCAAATGCAAGAGAAATGTTCTCAGACGCAATATGACAGGTTCGGTTTGTGCTCACTGTTTCAGTGATTAATATGTTGTTTTTCTTCTTCTCTCTGCTTTTAGTTTAAAATTGGACCTTATGAGAGAAAATGATACAAAAAATGGACGTAAGAAAAATGTCTCAAATGAATGTGATGAACCAAAATCAACCTGCAGGGACACAAAGAGAAAGCATTAAATGAGCTTTATTGAACATAATATGCTTTTTGGTTCATACAAAATAATTACATTTTGCTGTTTGAAATGGTATTAAAAGTATGGTTCAATATTATCCTATATCACACAAAATTGAGTCCAGTGAGCCATGTTAGAAAGCTGTTACCTTCTCAAAAACATGGAGTTTGTTTCATTCCCACATGTTTGAGTAACCCTTTATTATTACTCTGCATCTTCAAAAGCTCAAAAGGCTCTGTCCACCTTGTGATGTCATGTAGTGGTAGCTTTAAGTTACCTTTATTTCAGCAGAGATTGGCATTTCCGGGGTTATCCAATTAATTTTAGTGAAGAATTTTAAGAATACATTGGAGTACTTCTTGAATTACCACATTCATTGAGTGTGTTTGTCTTCACATCTCCAGATCTGACCTGTAACTTGGCACGGTGGTGAGAGATATGTTAAAACCAGACAAGAAAAAACCAACAAAACTCTGAGTATTTTTTAATCTGCTTTCCCCTGCTCTTAGTTCAAAGCTCCACTGCTTGTTATTGATGTCAACAAATCAGAAAGTCTAAGCATTGTACAAATCCACTGCATAAATACCTGGGTTTAACTTCGATCAAAGTTTGGATTATTGTGATAATATTTGCTATGCTCCGTTCTGCATATTTTTAACACGTCCATATTTCACAGTTGGAAGTTGCGAGACCATAAGGATTCACGGCTGCTTGTGTGCACCAACTAATTTTCAGTAATCTTATACATTATTCATCAAATAGCTTGTCATTCCCTTGAAATCCCACAAAATAAAACTCATTTGGACTGCATTAAAAATGAATCCGTGTTCAGCTGCAGTTGGCCATTTTTCAGACCTCATTGCTTTTAAATAAGGTGTGCACGGTCCCAAATATCCAACACAGACTTTTATATACTCAAGTCAAGCTTTCAGTAATGCGTGCTGAATAATGACAATGGCACGGTTGCCCTTGTAAAGAAAGACATGCTGCTAACATGTCTACAAAATAAACTAGCCACTTTCTTCAGTTCATGATACAAAGTAAGTGTATGTTGATATATAATTTTTTATATTTTTAGTCTATCGTATTTTTATTTTATTTTTAATCTGTAATATTTTTAGTCTAAAACATCTCCTGGCAAGTTTGTTTGTCTGTTATGTTGTGCTACTATTGGTGGTAGTTTTAAATAAATTAACTTTGTATTAGACTATCACATATTGTCACCTTCCTAAAATAATCGCCTAAGTCACTTTTAAAATGTCATAATTTCAATTTTGGGGGGAGTTTTTTGTGTTTCCAGAAAAACCTGAAAAAATGACTTAAAAAAAAAAGACTTAAAAAATGACTCGATATGTAAATCATGATTTTTTTTTCATTGTAAACTGGTATATTTATCTAAAAATGATTAATAATAGAAACATTTTCATTGACCTCCTGTTTAAAACTGCAGAAGTGATATTTATTTATAGATTTACTTAAATAATTACCGGTAAGTAGGGATGTAACTCCTTACCCTCTCAACACAGTATTTTCACATTATGCATCTTAGATACTTTTACGATATTTATTCAATATGCTACTTTTCTGTAATTAAGATATAAAAGTGCTTAATAACATTTATTTCATCCTGTAGCAAAGGATCATGGTCTATGTAGTTCTCTGTTGCTGCACCATAACAGTGAATTTAAGCAAGTAATTGAATATATTTTGATGGGTGTACAATATTACTGTGAGACTTCTGACGATATGATATCACTATATTTCAGTTATTGTTACATCCCTACAAGTAAGTGCAGAACTGTGGGTGGAGATAGCAGGGTAGGTGAAAATGGAAATTTTATAAGCACTCAAGTCTCAAATCCAGTACAAGATTTAAATACAACTCCTTTAAAATTCACAGTTTTAATATGGAACCTAGAAATTATGCTTGTTTTTTATTTGTTTTTTTTTTCTTCAATATTTTGTTTAGACTATAGTGTGACTACTTTATTGCTAGAGCCAGTACCTCTGACCTGCAATTAGGCCTGTCAGAATAACTAATTTGGAAGCATGATATATTATTAGTACACAGAAACGTCATGATAAACTATAATACTGAAACTACTTTATGCCAGTGACACTAAACAGGGTAATTCCAGTAAAACGTATCATTAAAAGGGATGAGCTGCAACAAATAAATAACAGAATTAACAAATAATTAGCCAGATATATATTTTTTATTTTACCTTCTATAGCTCACATCTTATCATGTTAAATAAAAATGTACATATGATAAATACTCAGCTCCAAAATATATTGTTCCAGCTCCATCATTTGTTGTATGTTGTATTTATTGTGACAACCCTAACGGCAATATCTGTCTTTATTTGTATGCAACTTGTTAGTCTGCACACAAACAACACCAAACTCAAACTGAACTACTGACTGTTATAATTCACGAACATGTAATCAAATCTGAAACATGTTTGGGACCAACACCAAACACAAGGTACGAGCTCCATCCCTTTTAATTTGTTTTCTCTCTCTGCTATAACAAGGTAGGGGCCATCATTTCTGTCCTCGCAACTTTGTAAATTACCCCATCACCGCTGGAGGCATAAAAAAAAAAAAAACGTTTGCATGTGACAAGTCAGCAGAGCATTCATCTCTTCTTCACACTGTTTGCTTGTGATGGTGACAGTAACTCACAGCGCGCCCGCCCACTCACTCTTCACTCCCTCTGCAGTCTGGGAGGCAGCAGAGCGCTCATGCCTGGCCCCACAACTTCTTGGGCTCGGACTGGGTTATTGTGGCGTTTGAGATCTTTGTCAGCCCGGCGCAGTCTTCCGAGCTCCATCTTATCTGTCCTCTGCGGAGACATTTACACACACTTATGTCTCGGTCGCAGGAGACGCTAGGTGCTAAATCAGCTTTGCACTGGCGTGGGCTGGAGAGCTGTGTAAGTGCGCGGGCAAAGGCAGGATTTACAAGATGGAAGCCAGAGATACTACAATGTGGGAAAGTCACAGGTGGAAGGACTTTAATTCTCACTTCTTCTTCTATTACAACTGCTACTTTTGCGAGTACTTCTAATCAATGCAGCGGCTCATCTCATGGTGTAGACTATGCAAAGACGTGGGAGTGTGACGTCACCTATAGCATCCGGCTTCAGTAAAATGAAGCTCACAGAAGTTTGCAGTTATGAGGCAAATTTGGAGCTTCTGTATTAGGTATAGGAATTGATTTATGGACAAAAAGCGACAAAATACCACCATGTAGAGTGGGTTAGTACGAACATTTTAAGACTATAAAATGGGGAGTCTGACAGCAGCAATCATGGAAACGGAAATGTTTTTATTATTCAAAGTAAATTGGAGCCAGAGTCGATGGAGCAGGAAGTGTGCCCATGCTCACTTCCTTTTTTGAACGCGGCGACTTGTGAAAACTGTTGTGGTGGCCATAAGCAAAACACCACCCGTCTTGTCTAGTATGAATGTGATGGTGCACGTTGGCAGCCTTATTATCAGTCCACCCCTGCTTTAAATTACTAGAACAAAGTAAAGTACCATATAGTCAACATGGACTGACTCTC
>JACN01015507.1:0-11967 GCA_000787155.1 Scartelaos histophorus
AAATGAAAAAAAAAAACAAAAAACAACTCAATATTTTTACATGTTAAATTCACCAATTAGATTAAAAAGTTTATATCACACAACCAAAAGTACAAATACTATAAAGGCTAATATTGGTAAAGTATAAATATGGTGTAGTATTCCCTTTGTGGGGATGACACAGAGGAGGTGTGGAGGAGGAGGTCTGACGGCACCACTGCATGCTGGGATTGGATTGGGGCTATTTTTGGAGCCAGGGTTATTTCTGTTAATGGCTTTTTTACAGAGCCAGAGGAATGCACCCCTCCATGAGAGGAATTTGATACACAGCGATCTATCAGCTGCAAATAGATATAAATAGAGCAGAACTGACTGAATATTATGGCGATATATCAATAACATAGAGACGGTCTGGTAAACATTATTTCTTCAACTTCTGCCATTGGTATGAGATTTCCATTGTATTAGAAACAGCCAGGAATATATACTAAACTTTAATACGTAATTATTTTAATATTTTGATTAGATAAGACAATAATATTGATTCTATTCTATTCATTCTATTTTCAAGCTTCATGTGTGACTGAATTCATCTGTGAACATACACACCGTGCATTTGGTCACTTATTTATTGGATTACAAGATTAAGAAGAAAGAACATTATGAAGACATTTCAACAATCTGTTAATGAATAAATAAATTACTGAAACACATTCAAACTTGCTGTTAATTTTAATCATTCTGTCAAATTTCTATGCAATGGCCAGATACATTATTTCTTCAACTTCTGCCTTTGGTATGAGATTTCCATTGTATTAGAAACAGTCAGGAATATATACGAGTCAATGCTTATCCCTTTAATGCGTAATTATTTTAATATTTTGATGAGATAAGACAATAATATTGATTGTTGGCCTAACATTTCCATCCAACTATGCTATTTTAAAGCTTCATGTGTGACTGAATTCATCTGTGAACATACACACTGTGCATTTGGTCACTTATTTATTGAATTACAAGAAAGATTAAGAAGAAAGAACATTATTAAGACATTTCAACAATCTGTTAATGAATAAATAAATTACTGAAACGCATTAAAACTTGCTGTTAATTTTAATAATTCTGTCAAATGTCTATGCAATCCCCAGCTCTTTGTAGCCTGTGTAGCGCAGATGCTGTTGCTTTGTGTCTGTCTGACCACAGGGATACAAACAAAACATGAACCCGGGTCACGTGATCAGACGGGAGTAAAAAACCTGGATCTCCTCTGACTGTAGCTGACCTCACGGCACAGCGCAGACAGGGCACTAACCAGCTCTAATGTCCGATCAAAATGACAAGATAAAGAAGTTATGGGATCTCAGAACGACATAATGCGATTACATGGCTTCTCTACATCTGCCTCTCCTTTCCTCATCTAACCTTTTACGATCCTTCAAAGCCAGATAAAGTCCGAGCCAACTTAAACTGTATCCTTCAAGTCGTATATTAGGACTGCAGATTAATCTACATTTGAATGGTTGTAATGAGAAGTGAATAATGTCTAAACCTCATGCATAAGTTAGTAATTTTTCTAATAAATTGCTTATCAGTCTGCCCTATGATCTTTTGACTATACCTCTGTACAAATGTCCAAAGTCCAAAGCATTTTAAGGAGATATTTTCTGACAGAATCTGTAAAACATAAAAGTACCTGTCCCTTCTGATGTCCTCACTCTTTTCTTTATTTATAATTGTGACTCACAAACAGCAAACTCCAGCATCTTCACATCACTATGCAAAACATGTCTTGTATGCATGACTGGATCTTGTCATTTTTAAATGTCAGATAAAATCCTTGTAGATGGACACTTGTCTGGTTCTGGAAGTCTGGGAATAAATTATGTCGAGTGCTGCTTGGATGCTTCAGTTAATAAAGACCCAAAAGGATGACATGTTTTTTCTATTCGTGTGTTTTCTGTTGTCTCTCGTGGGCTTAGAAACTCAAGACAACCCAGCCTTATTGGAAGTACTTTTTTTTTCAATTACTCGGGTAAAAATATAAAGCTCTGCCTTGTTACTGCACGAAGGACGAACCCGGAAATATCACAAATGTATATCGATGTCGTGCCCTATGTCTGCGCGGCCCGTTTTGTATTCCGACCAATGTGCTGCGCGCGGCTGTGTGCGTAAATGCAATTTCCAGAGACGTGCGTAAGTGTGTGTCCGTGACTCATCACTGTATTAGCACAACAACTGTGGGGGTGTCGACCTCACCGCTATGATGTCAGCGTTACCATGGAGACAGCGGGACTGGGACATCACGACGAAGAGGAGGAGGAGGAGGAGGAGGAGGAGGAAGAGGAGGAGAAAGAAATAAGGAGAAGAAGGAGAAGAGGAGGAGGAGAGGAGGTAGAGGAGAGAGGGAGCAGGTGATGAGGAATGAGAGCGACGGGAAATATGGATGTCTGTGGATGAGTGTGAGTGCTGTTTCTGGAAAAGAGCAAATAACTGTAATAATGGAGAGCTCCTCAAGCTTCTGTTGGTGCATGTGTGCGTAAGAAAACATTTTTTGGTCAAAACCATGTATATGATTAGAGATAAGAGTTTTAATTACAGACTAAATGTTGTATATTTTGATTTATTTTTACGATTATAAACTATTCATCTAATAATCCAAATGTAAATGTGCACAAAAACATATCAACCATGTAAAACGCAACATCCAAGCACTTCTTTATGGATTAAGTGAGAGACATAAAATGCAATGCCCCTCTTAAAAGTAGTTTTAAAGAAAAGCATCACACATAATAAGGAACATGGGAGACTGTATTAATTTGAAGAAATAGACTATTTTTTATACTGAGACCTGTAATTGTGCATGTGTTGACAATACAGAACAAAGTAAAGTCCAGGTGGTGTCTCTGTGATGCCTTCTGAAATATAGTGCAAAATATCTCAAACCTACAGGTGCCTAAAAGGGACAATATTCACACTTACCATCTGAGCAGAACTGTTCCCTCGAGCACAGTTTTCTCTCAAAAAGGCAACCTGGAGAGACGAACAAAAACAGGTTACAGGTAAAATCTATCACCTCTATCTCCATGGAAACAGATCCCATTAGAAAGCCAAATGAAACAAAAAGTACACTTAACCGCACTTACTCATCCTAATTAGCCCTCGCTCTTACAGTAGCGTTATAAAAAGTGCTCCTATTGGCTGCTGTTATAAAAGTCAACCCACACAACTCTCTTTGAAAAGCACTCAAAACTTAATGTTATTTCTGTCATGTCCGTAAAACAATAGCTTTTTGAAACATTAAATTACAAAGTGAGCAAACTTTTTATAGGTAATGGAAGTTGGAGAGCGTACAACATTATTCATTAAGCAATCAGTTATAAGAACCAAAAAGATAATGTAAAAACTCCTATTTCGCTACAACAAAATCACTGAAAATACTTTATTTCTGAGGGTTATGGAAGGCCAAGCAGTTTAAGTATGAGTTTAAGTTCGTCTTTGTATTACTGATGAAGAAAGTTGCTTAATTAACTAAATTTGCAAGAATAATTTCTAATAATATTTATTTATTTGGTTTATTTTGCACTTTCAAGTCTTGACACGTCACGTTGCCTGTTACATAACCATCTTCTCCTACATGTCAATAGGTTTCATCCATCAGATATTCTCTATAAAATGGCATATATTACCTTAGAGCAATGCTTTCTTGAAGATAATAAATTAATCCTTACAATCAGAAACTATTGGTTCACAACATCAGTCTCAGATAGTTCCAATCAACATGATTTTACTATTGAAACTGCACAATCCTACTTCTAGTTCACAGTAACTAAGAACAAGAGAGGTACAAGCTAAATCAAAGCTGGAGCAGAAAATGAATGCATGAAAAAATATCATTTAAATTCTACTTTTGTGGTCTTGTTTTTGTATAATATTAAAATCAATACAAAATAATAAAATAAATGAATAAATTACACTTTTGTTTGTTCAATCCATTTCAGTCTTTCATATTTATTAGGCACACGCTGTAATTTGTATCACCTATACACATGTTGGGCTGTTGCGTGGCTTATTTTTTGGGGCTTGTGAGCAGGACCTGAGAGGTGCTGTGGGAAGGAGCAGGTGGCTGGTTATAGATAGCGGCCGAGCACAATATGCAGGGACAGAGCTGCCTGCACTATTCTGTTTGGGCACACAGGAAATGCATCTTCGGCTCTAGTATAAAACCAACGGAAAAAAAAAATACATAGTGCTCGGAGAAAGCGAGTATCGAGGAAGAGATCCACAGGCTGCACGAGTGGGTGTCAGATTACTTACACGCTTTCGAACTTTTCAGCACTGCAATGACACCCCGACATATACTACAAAATACATTCAATATAAGGAATACAGAAGCATGGATATAGAAAAAAAACAATTCAGGCTCGCACACACAACATGTTTTCAATAGATTTTATATTAGAATGTGTTAAAATATCTTGATATATTGTGATACTAAACTTGCAGAGAGTTTTTGCAGGTAGTGGTTTAACAGAGAATTACTGCTGTTTTCCATTACAGCACGACTCACCAAAATTTGATATTATTTTATTATTTTCCTTCTGAATTGTAGAGGACCCTGTGATTCAAAGACCTATTATATAACAGTGATTCATTATTATTGAACAATCATTTCTGTGTGTACTGAATCCAAACTAATTCAGCAGTGCATGTGTTCCCTTTTGCCACTTTAAGCACAGATAAACGGTTGAGCCAAGAAGAGCAGCTCGTATCTGCCAATATGCTTATTACTAATAAGGTACATTGTTTATTGCGCATGGAAAAAGCTGTTCATGTTCCAGCAAGTTATCGGTCATTTAATTTGTCATAAAATGTTCAAAAAAAGCTGCCAATACATATCTCCGGGGGCCACGACAGGCATCTGGTAATTGCCAATCACATGTGCATGCAGACGAGCTGGTTTACTCATTAATGCGGAAGACGTCACCGCTGTTTACGGAGCAACAAGCTATTTGGCATTCATCTAATGTTTGTCAATGCAAATAGTCTTGTATTTTTGAAGACTGTCATATAGAGTTTGTCATGACAACGAGGAATGGGGGAAGGGAGAGGAAGTGGCAGCCCGCAGAGGGGTCGGCAAAATGTAAAGAGATGGACAAACAAAGATAACTGTGTGACCGGTTTTATGCATAGACCAAAGTATGTTTCATGTTTCAGAAGGCGTTTCATAAATTGTTTCTGTCCAGGGTGCTGATATCGTGCTATGGATACTATAAAGATGTGATAACCTATTCAGCAGGGAGAACAGACTAGATTTGGGTTATAAATATTTTGATCTTTGTCCTTTTAATAGCACAAAAATGTATATTCAATTCATTTTTTCAAATAGTTACCAAATCCAACTTTCTCCTTGTAGTTTTATGAGGAAAATGTTCAGCTTTTTGCATGTTTACAGACCTACTTTGCATAGATTTTTACAACAAAAAACTTCTCTACAGGTGTTTAGTATCGTGCACTATTCTGGCTAAATGGAAAATGGGAATCACACAAAGGTCAAATAAATGTTTTGCACAATCATAAGATCATTTATGTCCAATGCACAATAATCCTCAGTGAAAATGAGTCATGAATGAACTGTATTTTTTCAAAAAGCAAGATGCAAAAATAAAAAACAAAGCAATAAATAAATAAATGCATTAAAAACAGATATGACTTAACGTTGAAAACTTTTATTACAGTTAAACATGTTCCATTAATTAAACAAACTGAAGGTCTACGTAAGGATTAGGCGTCATTATCCTGTTGGCAGCCAATACAAATCAATAATCAATAGAACAAGATTTTTTTTTTCTCCCAGAAGCAACAAACCGCTCGTGAACATTTGTCACTTTGAGATAAAATTGCCACTTCCTTTCTTCAGACTCAAGTCAATGGTCCAATTACTTTTGTTCATGTTGTAGGCGGAAACATATTGTAACATTTATTGATTGTTTTTTAGGTGTGAACCATGTGTTTGAATCCAATAGGCTGGAATAGGCTGTGACTGTAAGTTAGAAAGCCAGTTTTCTTGGAGAGGCTGTTTGTGCCATTCCAATAATGATATGTATTTATGAAAGGCGCAGAAGTACAAAGAAATAATACAATATCAGATTAAAGATGCGCTGACACGGATCTTGTTTTGCATCTTACCGTATTTCTCGGACAGTCCCAGTGGACAGAGCGCCGCCAGCAGCATCAGTGCGCGCCATGGCTGGAGCTGTCTCATGGTCCCTCACGCCTCTGGCAGCAGCAGCAGCGGAGGTAAAGGAGACGGAGGACAAGAAGACGCACACAAATCAAAGATACCGGACCCTTTTTGTGGTGGTCCCGTCCCCCCCGTCAATGCGCCCCAGGATTAATTTAGATCCCCATATTGACCAACTCGATCCGCAGCCAGCGTCGAAACGTGTCAGAGCCCCATGTGAGGGAGAAATGGGGAATAAACGTCTTAGAAAAGTGATTTCTGACAGAGAAGGCGGGGCTTACGCACGGATGCAGCGCACAGCGGAGCGGTAACCTCACGATGACGACATGGGCTTTGACTGAGGACACCTACCGACAGGTGGATCCGTGTGACGGTGGAGGGGGTGGAGTGCGCTAAATGCAATGACATAACTTAACTACTTATGTAGGCTGAGCATACCTACAGATGGGGGGAACATCGTCTTAATGGAGATGGTCTTTTTTAGGATAATTATTCAGTCTACAAGAAATGGTCTTTTTGGTCTATGGCAGGCAGGATGTGCTCAGGCCTTGGCAAATAAACATGTGCCGTTTCGTCCAAAGGGGACGCTACAGAAAACAATACGTCTGAAATGATCTCATGCATTTTGTTAAGCAACATAGACAAAGCAGCTGTGCAATCCAGTAGGCTTATATGAAAGGCTTTACATTATACTATTAAATACTATAAAGCTTTTTAATCGTTAATTAGCCCGTTTTGTATCGACCTCGCACAACTGAGGATAAAAAACTGATAAAAGATAAAAACATGTTTATTTTTATGACTCACGGGCACCATCTTGTGCCTGTTACAATAAATGACCAAACATTACCCACAGTCCGCTCCCAGTGAGCCTCGCTCCGCCCGCAGGGGCCCCGGGTTTGGCTCGGGGCCGTGGGGCTGTAGCGCGCACACTCTGGGGCTATTGCAGTGAAATGTCATGCTTTTCCATCTGTTGTTAGAATGTCTTGTCATCAAATGACATGATCATGTAATACTGATTAGACTTAACCCTAAATCTATTCTGACTTTCTCAGCCAGGCCCATGTTATGTGTATACAGGGTCCTACGTAACACAGGATGCCACATAATAAAGCTTTCAGGGGAAGTTAGTAGTGCCTAATGTCAATATAGTGTAGCTTATTTAAGATGTGATGATATTACGATTGTTCAAATGATACGATACAAGTCTCTTGTGGCTGATTAATTTAATTTATACATACATTTTACACACAAGGACTGTGAAAGCATCTTTACAAATTCTGTTTTCAGAAAGTAAAAAAGAGAGCTGTCCACATCACATTGTCTATAATACTGCACAGACAAAAGTATTTGCACTAGAAGAAATGAAAAAAGATATACAAAAATATGTATAAATATAAATTCAAAAGTAACAGAATTGTACGATACATTAAGGAGCATCAAAGAAAACCAGAGGCTTTAAAGTAAAAATAAAAAATGAAATCATGAAAATTGGAAATCAAAACTAACTAAACCGATTGTCAGTCAATGCTCTTGAACCGTGAACACTTTGTGGCAATTGACGCAGAGAGCTCTGCTTTTAAAGCTATTTCACAGAGTCCATCTTGACAAAACTGAGGCATACAGATGTCTAACAACAACACAAGAGAAGACAAAGTAAACAAGCAGAAGATAAACTTTGAAGGTGCTGTGTCCTTTTTGGATATGGAAAATATTTGAAATATAAATATTTATAACTCATTCAAGGCACTGGAAGAATGTTTAATTTCTAATGTTTAATTTCTAATTTCTCAAAGATAGAATGAGAATCACTGTAGTGACCTAAGACCTGAAAACACTTTTTTCACTGCCAAATTAAAAAAAAAAGATTATTTCATTTAAAGATGTACTGTATAAACTATATAAACTACAAAATAGCCATAATATTTGAGGGTCTTACTCAAATAACTGTTATGAGATATGTAAAATACTGCTGCTTTTGGAAAGGCATCATACGTTTCATTGTCAGGCAAAATCAAATTCAGTAACAAATGTATCAAAAACTCCTCAAAATACTGTAAAAAGGTTTGGTGTGAACTGACCAAACTAAACAAAGTCAAAACTACTGATTGTCAATGAGCAATATTTCACCATGGCACCGATTTGTAGATATACACGTTTTGGGTACTAATAGTGTCTTTGTAAATGTGGCTGTTCTGTAACACAAGAAAGCGTTTCTGTAAAGTCCGCTGGCTTCACTCACTCAACACTAGTCTCGTTCTAAGGCTCATTTTGTGCACTCAGGACCAGCCAGAGTGCACAGGTGAGTCCACCATTGCCATCATCCTAAAACCACAACACACTCCACTCCAAAATGCACACAGTTCACTACTTTCAAAAAGCCAAGCACACAAGACCACTTTCAAAATAAAAGCACAAACATGTATTAGCAATAATAATATCAACAAAATGTAATTAATAACAATTCGACACAATAAGCAGCATGGTGTAACTGAAAGGAGATAAACATATATCAATATACTGTTTTTGTACAGAGCAAGTCTCAGTACTAAGTGTTTAGTATAATGTTTTTGTATTGCACATAGTTAGACTATCATCACATGTTGGTAAGTTATTCTATGAGATAAAATAAGGTCACTGTTGGATTGTAACTGCATATAAATGTGTGTGCCATTTTATTCTCAGTTGAAATATCCCAAACATACATAAAGATCCTTTCAACAAGACAGTTTTATGAGAAGTACTGATGGCTTTCAATATTTAAATTACTTTTCTAAAATACTCCTTAATTCAGTCGCGTGCTGTAGTCAGTCAAGGGCCACAAAATTACATCTTGTCGACCGCTTGTTACAACATAGGAACTACAGTATCTGATACACTGCGCCATTGTATTTTTTATTTTATTTCAGCAAAAATGTAAACTTTATGCACTTTATGTAACGTATGCATATTGCTACATTTTCTATCCACATCAGCATATGGATAATTTTAACACGTTATTTTAATAGATGCATGTTTGAACATCATGAAATTGTGCTTCGAATCTGTCAGTACTTTCTAATATAAGTTTTGTAATCAGCTTTGACTGTGTAACAACGCCCTCTAGGGGAGACAACAGGAAAGGCACTTAACACTGGAGTTGGCACAGTTTAAAATCCCTATTCTGGAGGACTGAGGCCATCAGGCAGCTAAACAGATGTCGACAAATGTCTACATAAATGCTCTGTCTTGTTGAGAGCCATCATTGTTTTGCTCAAAATATTATTCATAAAATGTGTGTGATCTCTGAGTCATTCAAAGACACTCTCCCACACAATATGTTTCATCATTTTGAACTGAGAACAAGCAATTCTGATAAAAAGATAAGTGTGCATGTGTATTGTAGCTTATTTTGCAGCAGCTGTTTAAAATGGCATGTTACCTATTTAGCCCGCACACTCACTCCCTCCTGTGGTGAACGAAGGTAAACTGACTTCACTCTTCACATTGAGATGTCCAACATTTGAGTGTGAACCAGCCCGAGCAGGAGCAGCTCATGTGTCAGACGCTCAGGGCATTTATCTGGTGGACTAAAGGTGGAAGGAATGGGACTCCTTTAGACTTGACTTCACTCAGAAAATCTAGACATTACATTCTTTGACACTGCCACCCTACGAGCTGGCTGCTTCACCCTTGGCACGAAAAGTAAAATGTTTCTTGGTCCTGGATGATAGGAGGTTGGATATAGATTCCACAAAAGAACATATTGTCACTACTGCAACTGGACATCCAGCTGTGTTCAGAATGGCATACTGATATAGACCAAGGTCAGGACATATAGTCATTCTGATGAACCTTATATTTATGTTGAATATTGTTCTAAACCAGTGTACCATTACTGAACAGCCAGACATGGGCGGTGCAGACGCCACACCACTTGTCAGTTTGTCTTTAAACATAGACCGGCTCACAGCCCTCCCCTTGCTCTCCCTCCTCCTCCTCATCTTCCTCTTCCTCCTGCTCTTCCACCTGCTCCGGACTGCTTGTCCCGGTGGCTCCGGACAGGACATAATTGTCCAGAGGTTTGGGGTAGCGAAATGGGCAGCCATTGTCATCAAAGAACCTGCGGAAGGTAAACTCGTAGAAAGCGTGTTCTGGGTGTTTGCCCTGGGGTGAGCAGAGCAGGTCCAGTGTCCGTGTGCTGTCTCCACTGTCGCTCCACGCCCCGGGAACCCCCTCCTCCTCCACTGGGTCAAAGTTGGAAGTGTCCATGGGATGGGCGATCTTTGGTCTGTAAGGCGCAGGCTGCTGGCGCAGGTTGCTTGAGAAATCCACCTGAGAGAAGAAAGGGTGACTCTTGATTTCACCTGCTCCATTAGCGCCCAAACGGTCCTCGGCAGAACAGCAGAGACGACCAATGATGTCCACAGCCTCAGGGCTGAGTTTGACCTGTGCAGGCACTTGTAGAGTGCTCTCCCAGTTAATAACCTAAAGCCAAGTCAGAAAATACAAGAGTTAATTTACCTAAAACAGGATAAATACAGATGAAGGTTACAAGTCCTGCTTAATACCAGTATAAAGTGGTATTAATGTTTTCCATGGTCACCGACCTTAATCTGAGTCTCAGTAGGCGTAGAGGCCAGGAAAGGTGGTTGTCCCACAAGCATCTCAAAAAGGATCACTCCCACGCTCCACCAGTCGCACAGCTGGGTGTACCCTGCACACATGGCAGATTAAGGGGTAAGTGAGCATTCTTAACATTGTTTATCTGCTCAAGCAAATACTCAAGAATACACATATCTTGGCCAAAAAATACACACAATCTTGTTCATAAACTCACCTTTACGCAGCAAAACTTCAGGTGCAATGTAGTTTGGCGTTCCCACCAGTGAGTGAGCGAGACAGCGCTGGTGCTGCCTGTTTGCCCTCTGCTCTAGGGTCATCAGTCGGTCACCACAGCGACAGTTTGACACATCGTCCCAAAAGTCACTGGGCTCCATACTGTCTTGTCGAACATGGCTTCCTGTGAAGATAACATTATAGTTAGTGTCTGTAGTGGTCCATCTGTTAATTCATAAATATTTTATTGCATTTTGGACCTTTCTGGTAATATTTGGAGTTGTGTGTCCAGCGGAAGCCTGTGCACAGGCCGAAGTCTGTCAGTTTGATGTGTCCATCCAGGTCGATGAGGATGTTGTCAGGTTTAATGTCTCTGTGGATGAAACCCATCTTATGAACACTCTCGATGGCCAGTGTCAGCTCGGCCACGTAGAACCGAGCAAGCGTTTCTGGAAACACCCCCATCCTGATCAGGAGGCTCATCATGTCGCCTCCGGGGATGTAGTCCATCACAAAATATAAGCTGTCCCGGTCCTGGAAGGAGTAGTAGAGGCGCACCACCCACTCATTGTCTGCCTCCGCTAGGATGTCCCGCTCAGCTTTCACATGAGCCACCTGCAACAAGATAGATTGGAATGTAAATGCTTGAATAACTAAAACAAAATTTTAGCAAACTTCCATCTACAGTACATCACCTGGTTGCGGTTGAGGACATCTTTCTTGCGCAGTGTTTTCATGGCGTACAGTGCACCCGTGTCCACTTTTCTCGTCAGACAAACTTCGCCAAAGGCACCAATGCCCAGAGTTTTGATTTTGACAAACATGGATTTGTCCATTTTGGCACGTCGTAGCCTGTTGTAGTTGGACTCTTTTTGGTTTAACATTTTCCTCATCTGCTCCTGCTCTGCTTCTGAAAGGCCGGCCTGGAA
>KN506873.1:3599-18072 GCA_000787155.1 Scartelaos histophorus
AAGTCAATTATGCCATTTTTCACATAAATACGAGGCGAGTTTGCTCTTAACAAGCTTTCATCAGTTTCTCTTAAACGCTGATACATTTTCAGAAAGGTTGCAAAAATCATTTACGCATCTCTCATAGGTCACAGGACACCGGCGCGTGGAAAATGGAGAATTAAATCGACACAAATATGATGTTCATAAAGGATGAAACTCTCTCCCGCACGTCAGATCTGATTTAATTATAATAACAACGTAAGAGAGAAATGGGAGCTTATTTACGCAGGTTTGTCTTGATGTTGGTTGATGGTTGATGCTGAAATTAAGGGTTTCAACAACAGCCCAAACTCAGTACAACAAAAAGAACCTCACTAAGTTGTCCAGTCAGAATAATTAAGAAGAACGAAACACAACAGAATCAAACAGAACCAGACAGAAACGGCGAGCTGACAGTCCTTTTTTATAAGCTTCGCCCCATCAGGTATCAGGCTTCCTCCTAGGATTGGTGGGGTAGAAGGGTCCCTGGCCAATCCAACGAACATCACACACTGAGCATCCGTCCTGCAATCACAGCTCCCACAAATCCAGATCCAGGGCACACGGACTGGGTGGGTTCACATATAACAAAGAGAAAACAAAAAAAGACGACAGGAGTAAATGGGTGAAGTCCAAAAAGGTCCAAGGACATCACAAGGTGGAACAGAACATTTGGAGATGTTTAATTTGGAGATGGAAAACAGATTTTGGACAGACTAATAATAAAGAGTCACTAAAACATGTGAGATTGAAACAAAACCCATCCCCAGGAGATAACAATGTTGAAATTGAATCTGAAACTTTAGGCTGTTGGAAAATGTTCAATACTACATTGTAATAGTAGTAGTTTTCGGTCTTTCTCGCATGTAGTCAGTAAATGTGTTTGTATGTGTGACAGGATGGCTTATATGGGTTTGGTAAACAGTACGTGGCCCCACCTCATAATATAAAAGTTCCCTCACACCTCACTCCCCCTCTGCCTCCGATACCTTAGTCTTCCAGTTTGGGTGGGCTGTTTAATTCAGACATTCATAATCATCCATCCATCCATTTTCTTCCGACTCCTCTCAATGTGAAGGAACAGCGGCTCTACTCCGAGCTCCTCCCGTGTGTGACTGAGCTCCTCACCCTATTTCTAAGGGGCCAGCCACCCTGCGAAGGAAACTCATTTTAGCCGCTTGTATCCGCGATCTCGTCCTTTCGGTCACTACCCAGAGCTCATGACCACAGGTGAGAGGATGAACGTAGACTGACCGGTAAATTGAGAGCTTTACCTTTGGGCTCAGCTCCCTCTTCACCACAACGGTCCGATACAGAGACCACATCACTGCCGACGCTGCACCGATCCACCTCAATCTCACGCTCTGTCCTCCCCTCACTGTGAACAAGACCCTGAGATACTTGAACTCCTCCACTTGAGGCAGGGACTCCCCACCCACCCGGGGAGGGCAAACCACCTGTTTACGGTCGAGAACCATGGCCTCAGATTTGGAAGAGCTGATCTTCATCTCAACCACTTCACATTCGGCTGCAAACTGCCCCAGTGCTGCAGGTCCTGATTCGATGAAGCCTACAGGACAACATCATCTGCAATCAGCGGAGACGACCGGATCCTTGGACATAGAAACTAGCTCTGGGGACACGGGATGTCATTCATAATCAACATGGCAAAATTGTTATATACATTATCTGTTGAAAACGCCTTGTGGTCTAGTTGGTTATGGCTGCTGAGCTCTTCAATCAGGGAGATGGTCCATTGTGGGAGTGTGTTACGTTTTCTCCGGTGGGTTAGCACTAGTCATATTTTTTGATTATTTGACTAATTCGATCTTGACCAAAGGCTTTGGGGCTCAAAATTACGGGAAATCTACCACTGATGTAATTTCTTTGTTTTAATCTTGATGCAACAAAGAAAATATGTTATAAAACCTGTTGGAACATACTCCACTTTCCTGAACTTGCCTTAAATCTTGTGGGATTTTACTGTAAACAAACTGAAACTGAACCAATTTAAAGCATTTTCCAACATAATAAATGCTAATGTATTTATTTAATTATGGAAATTGCCTCATTCTATAACCTTACATGTGCACCTTATGTTTAGTTATACGTTTATTTTTCTGGATTCATCACCACTGGCGCTGTTGGTTTATTTTTAGTTCATTATTATTATGTTATCTGTTATATTTGCTTTCTTCCACCTTTTTAATGCCACATGAGCCTGAGCGGGTCGCCTATCCACAGATCTAACCAGTAACCTGTAACTTGTAATGGAACATCTCGTCTTAATCCAATTCAATCAACTTTACTTATACAGCACATTTTGTAAAAAAAATTCCAAAGCGTTGGACCGACAAATTGACACCATAAAGTAAGTAAATCATGAATAAAAACTATGAAAAAAAAGGTAAAAATGGCAAAACAATGAATAAAATAAGATAAATAAAGGTCATTCTGTGGAACACTTCAGTCAACGCTATTATTTTTAGCATTGCAGTAACACTTGTTGTTACAGAGAGTTGTTTTGTTTCATTTGTATGTACTGGGGTTCGCCTCTTTAGTGCGCCCCAGTGGGATATGTCGGTTTGTGCTAATCTGCTACGACATCTCATTTACTTGAAGTGTTTTATTGTCAGACATGTTAGCAACGGTGTTAGTGTTTACTCTCTACAGCACATGCACTGAAGCTCTGGTAGATTTCAGAATCAGAATCAGAATCAGAATTTGTACTTTGGTACAATGTGTAACTTTTAGTTGGGGGGGGGTCCGTCAGATGCTTGTTTTCTATGGATTGTCATTGCCGTGTCTAAAATGTTCCACAGTGTGACATTAAAGAGCTCTACCTTACATTATTAGATCACAGGTGGTTTTATAACTCGAAAAATACTTCCATTCGAAAAATACTTCCATTCTGACTGTGAAGGGGGCTGACTCTTCACAGATCTGATCTGTAACTTGGCTTGGTTTGGACTCCATGAAGATAGAGGTTTCCAGACAAAATCATTGCGTCTCTGTGGAGGGAAGCATTTGAAGGAAAAGATTATATAATGCCGTTTTTAAGATATTTTTTATTTATTCAGATTTTCAGATTTTGTGTAGTAAAAAAAACCCAAAAGAAATACAACCAATATAAAGCTTGGGGCACTGTTCTACTGCAATAAGGATGTGGAAAGGTGGATCACGTCTCTTTTTGTTTGTATTCCAACCATTTTGTCCAGCTTTTAATGAAGAAATATCCTCTGAGTTGTAGAAAAAGTCTTGAATATATTTCTTTATATTTCTATATTTCTTCTTTCTATAATGTCTAGCCCCTGATTCACTGGCGGTGGGTCGTTTTTTAAGCCAGCTTCTTGTTACTGCTTTTCTGGATGCCAATGTCAGAATCTTAAATAGGTCTGTCTACTTTTTCAATCACATCTCCAGGCAGAAGGCCTAACAAAAATATCTTTGGGTGCTCGGGGACAACATAAGTCAAGATCGGATCTGTTTTTTCAACCCTATTGTCCCAGAATGGTTTTAATTTTGTACATGAATTGAAAAAAAAAAATTGAGAATATTTTGCTATATTTGAGTAGATTCAGCTAGACAAGTAAAACAATCTGCCAATGACATTATATTTTGTTTCTTATTTTAAGTGCGTAAGTGTATTTTTTTCTTATCAACGTAGCAACACGTATTTTCATATTTTAAGTACGAAAAGTCTTGTTCCATGGGCAGATAATTTTACTTCATATGTGAAATGTACTAAAATTTTAATAAAACTTTCTGAATTCAAGTCATCTTAACATGGTTAGATTTTAGTTTTTGCTTTATGTCGCAAAAAAATATGAGTCATTGGCGTCTCCAACAATGGCACTCGAATCCTTGCACTCTGGCAGTAATTTGAGGAGAAAGAAAGAGTTGAATAAGGCACTTCCACCCAAATTCCCTCCACCTTTTGGAACTATACACAATGCACTTTCAAAGGAGTAGGTTTTTTTTGTTTTTTTTTTCTTTTTAGCTTTCCACGTTATAACGCAAAACCCATTTACTTTGAGAATTGCTTTTGCCGCTTTGACTTTACACTCCGGCCATTACTGGAGAGTTGTACTTTTGTTAACACGGTTTTCCAGGTGGTTGCTTTTCCCTAATAGTGTCCTTCTGGAAACCACATCTACACAAAACTACTGAAAATGACTTGATTTCATAACAGTTCGTAGTACTCTTGACTTATATTTGGGGTCAGTAAAGCATGCGCCTTTGTTCACAGAGCTGAAAGTTTGAATACTCGGCCAACACATACTCTACTGCTGTCGAGTGCATTGGAATTACATAAAGAGGGGGTATTTTGCTTCTGCGGGGGATTAACTGCTAACACATAACGTATTTGGATCACCATGTTACCTTTTATTGTTTTGAAAACGCTCAAACAGCTTATTAACTTTCATTTTTTTGCCCCCCCTTCAGAGCGCTAATACAACACAATCGGCGCAAATCCTCTAACCTGATCCTAATGAAACCGCTGAACATCGCATCGGGTTTGTAAAAGTTTTGTATCATATTTTTGAGGGGGAAAATGTGGTGATGAAGGCTTGTGGGCGAAGAATCGCACCGCTAACACGTAACGGTGACGTAACGTGCCCGAGGAGGTTTTACGGAGTGTTTTCGATGACATCACGGATACATGTTTTTTGTTTACGTCGCCATCTTGGAGCGACAAACAACCGCCAACAACCGACACGACATCAGCTCCTCGTTCTGTTCGTTCTTATGTTGTCACGCTCCCTGCACTAGATAAAACTGTGCATGAGGCAAAGTTTCTAGACACATATTCTGTTTACAAGAACCAAGAGTCATTCATTTCTGACGTGAGCTGCGCAGATATCGTAAACTACTTGGTATTTTCGTTCAAACCTGTTCACAACCCTGAACAGTTGAAGGCGTCAAAGGACTTGAAGCCCACGACCAATTCACGAGTGGATGGTCTGAGATGTCATGGTGAACTACCCCCCCAAACACTGAAGATATGAAGTATGTGGTACCAATATGTCAAAAATCTACACAGATAAAAATATTCAGATAAAAATACATCATCAGACTTGTCAAGTGATCAGACAGTTGGCCATTACCCCTTTTTAATAATAAATGAGACAAGGGAGAATGAAATTAACTGTTTATTGAATTAATAATCATATATATTACATGTGTTGTATATCACTATCAGTTTGAACAAGGAATGCCAATAAACATCAAGTTAAATACCTCAACAAAGTCTAATATTCGAAGAAACCAGTGAAGAACAGGTGAAAAACGGCCTTTGTCTACGATTAACTACTGGTGTGCTCGTCCTCCAAGATGGCGAAATTGGAGAATAAACACTTAAATCTATCAGAAAATGACTTAAAATTTGTGAGATTATCTGTCCATGCAGTAAGATCATTTTACTTGGCAAGTGATCTGAAAATAAACTACCTCAAGACTAGAATTAAGCTCATTCATTCGTTTCCTTCCATTCATCCATTACGAAATTACGAAGTGTACTTTTAACTTGCCAAGTCACTATTCAATCAACTATCTCCGGCATCACTGTCATTTTTATAAACTGTCCCTCCGTAACGGTCACACAATTCTCCATAAATACACAAAACACGCTGCAAAACTGTGCACAGCGACTTGACAAACCTCTCACACTTTGCAGAGCGTCACAACCACCTTGAAATAAATGCAATAGAAGTGAATGTCTTGCCTAAGGACGCAACAAAAACTAAAACTATTATGAATTCAAGTCATTTTCAATAGTTTTGTGTAGATGTAGTTTCCAGAAGGACACTATTAGGGAAAAGCAACCACCTGGAACACCGTGTTAACCAAAGTACAGCTCTCCAATGATGGCCGGAGAGTACGGTCAAAACCCAAAAAGCAATTCTCAAAGTAAATGGCTTCTCGTTCCCGGGGGAAGTGACTGGCTTCTTTAATCACTTCTGTCATTTTGTGTAAAGATCTCTGACCCGATGTGTGAAATTCTCGATCTAATTTAGAAGAGTTTTTTCCGAACTTTCAGAGGCCAAATCAGAGCAACTAGAGGCGGGGAGAGCAGTCAAAAATGTTGGCCAAGTATCATTAGAGTGCAAAGTAGTGGTCCGAAAAATGACTCCATCTTATTTATAATGTGAATTTAATGTAATTGGAGTGACAAAACATGAACAAATGAAAACATCTGGTATTTTCAAAGGATTGACACTAAATTTAGATGAAATCATACCTGAAGAAGGACTACTGAAGTTACTCAAGCAAATGTAACTGAGTGCTACTCACCTCTGACAACAATTAGAATGCTAACCATGCACTTCCTACAACATGCTGTATCTGTACTGGGGCAGAGTTTGCTGGAAAACTGAGGGAAAAAAGTACAGTTCAGTTCCTTTGTTTTGTTTCTGAGTTATGGCTAATTTACAGTTTGTTAAATTAATCTTGTACAGTGATTTGTGAATAACAATGTGTTTTTTCCTTAAGTCTGACTGAAAAAAATGATAGAAAGTTCATGATAACAGCAAGAAAGGCTTTGGTACATATTGGGTTTATCAGACTTGACATGTCTCGGAGTGCTTTTTCAGTTTATAGGATCAAACAAATATGAAATAGTACACAGTATCTGCTATTTTCAAAGAACAGACAATTAGAAAATGAAATCATATGTGAAGGAGCAGCGCAAGAAACACAGATGTTCACGTCATATAGTCAACGAAAAGTTTTTGCCACATGTGGAGTGATACATGATCTGAGCCCTGTTTTATCCAGGTCCAGCTCTGTGACTGTCACTGTGGACTGTGTAAGTTGGCCTGAGGTCACCCCTCACTGGCCTCGCTCCAGAGGCAGAGGCGCCGCTCTGAGACCCCCTGTGTCCAGCTCTGGGGCTTTTAATGTGGTCCAGCCACAGGCGTCGTGTTCAAACCGGCCCAGGCTCTGCTCAGAGTGAATGCTCTTTTACATCGACCTCATTAGTGACAGTGTGAAAACCACCTCACTCACAGCGGGAAGAGCAGCCGTAACTTTTGTGAGGTTTAGTGCTGGAAAACTTTAAGTAAATGTTACTTGAATAATTGTAACTACCCACATCTGGCCATTATTTATTATTTCATTGCTATTTTAGCGACGGGGTAAACTGGCACAAATGTGTTTGATTAGGTGATCAAAATCACAGTTTCCACACTTTGAGTGTCCATCCATCTTCTTCCACTTATTCAAGGCTGGGCCGCAGGGGCAGCAGTCTAAGCCAGGACTCCCAGACTTCCTTCACCCCAGACACTTCCTCCAGCTCCTCTTGGGGAACTTTGAGTTGCTGGAGTGGGAACTTTGAGCAGTAAAATAGGATAATAACTCAAACAGAAGTCTCAGTGTAACTCAACAGGCAGATTCATCAGATCCAGCGTCAGGGCAGTGGGGGAACTTTGAGTTGCTGGAGTGGGAACTTTGAGCAGTAAAATAGGATAATAACAGAAAAGCTCAAACAGAAGTCTCAGTGTAGCTCAACAGGCCGATTCATCAGATCCAGCGTCAGGGCAGTGTGAGAACATTAACAGTCCCCAGGACAAAGGGGCCTCTCCTTTGTGTCCTGCAGCATCACAACAGCCTCCAGGGGGAGCAGGTGAGCTCTGGAGATGCAACAAGAAACTGCTTAAACACACAGTCCTTAACTTATGTCTTTTGAACAGCACAAGCTGCTCTTCTCTGCAGGTCATCCCAAAATGTTAAGTAAAAAACATAAGAGCAGCCATGGAATCCACACAGTTACTGTATCAACGAGATCATATATGAAAGCTGATGTATTTTGTTTATTGTGGGCACATTTTCTTCGTAATAGTGGTGAGATTGTTGTTATTATTATAATAAAATGATAAGATTTGAGCTGTAGAGAGTTGAATAAGTGACTTTAATGGCCAATTATTGCTTCATTCTGCTGTTCATTTGTTGAGCTTTTGCCTTTTAATGATACTATTTATGTATTTCTTGCTCAAGGACAAAACAACAATGCCCTTCAGATACGATTTAGTTTAAAAAAAAAACCAAAAAACACATGTCCTTTGAAAATAGCAGAATTTGTGAATTATTTTAAGAGCCTATGCCATGCACTTTTGTTGTTTCCTAAACCTGGAGTTGTGTTTTGTTTCATTCGCACATGGTTAACACAACATTCCTGCATATTTAGGCTGAGTTATTCTCTCAAATGTAAAAAAAAAAAAAAAATACTCTGTTCCACCATTCCACCATACAAGAGGTGTGCTACTGTGTTTTAAACTCCATGCACTTACACTAGAATCATTTGCATAATTTCAGCCTTGGAATTGTCAATCTCTCCTGAACTAAAGGTAAAAGCGGCTGTTACCACTGCATGACATCACGAGGTAGAACAGAGCTTTCAGAGCTTTGAAAATGTATACAGATGGAAAATAAAGTGTCACTCAAACATGACTCAACTCAAGTTTGACTCAAGTCTTATGTAAGTACTTTTCCCAGATCCTTTTTTTTTTACTTTGGTACTTTCTTGGGCCATTTTTTCTTCTTCTTGAGTATTTTAGAAGTAACACTACTCTTATTTAAGTACAATTTGCTTTTCTACCCAAATCTGGTCACTAATAATAAGACTGGCGAATATGTACACTCATTAAAAACAATATTTAGGCATATCTAGGGTTTCTGTGGGATTCTGTAAGTTTAGATGAGTGTATTTTGTTTTCATTCAGGTCCAGAGTTTTGAAGAGCATTCTTCAGTGCCATCGTGCAGAAGGTCTCTTTTGCAGGTCACAGTTGGCTGAAGCTCGTCCCAGCGCAGATGAAGCACAGGGCTAACAGCTTAACCTTTCCACTGGAGCAGGACGCCCGCTGAAATAGAGAGCTTTTCTATTGTCTTAACCTCTGCAACACCAGGGCAGCTCCACTGTGCCCGCCTACAACTCATTTTACACTTTTAGCTATTCTGCTCCCGGTTTGGAGGTTGTTTTCACTGCTGTTTTCACTTTAGTTTCGGTTTAATCTAGGTTCAGAACTGGTCCAGGTTGGTGTGTGTGAGTGGAGGGCTGGTTTAATGACGCTTCTTAGGGGTATTAATTACTTAGATCACTTAGAATTATCTTTTTGTCATTGTGATATGATTTTTGTGAACGTGTAGAGAAAGTGTCTTCTAAAAAGGTTGTAATGACATTTAGACTTGATTTCACATCATTTGACAGTAGACATAAGGGTTGTTTTTTTTTTCTTTTTTTGCCATAAATGATTCGCCGACAGCTAACATTAGCTAACAGTTTAATTTTTAGCGGAAACTAGCGATGCCTGACAGTAACTACCTCAGGGTTCAGTCAGAGTTGAGTTCTTTGAGATTCTGGTGTAGCTTTAGTGAGTTATGTGTAGCCAGTCCCAAATGTCGTTCTCAAGACTGTATCTGGGATTGATAAGTGAAAAATACAAACATTAAACTTTCTCGGGGATCCATATTTTTCACAGCTGTTACAATGGAACACATTTACAAAGGAGGAAGCGCATGAGACTTGTGGTTACTTCGGCCAATTTTGAGCCAGGCTCCAATCTGGGACTTTTTTTAATAGACAAAATAGTGAAATAAAAACAACGAAACTCACTGCAGCTGATAAAGAAAAAGGGGAGATAGTTTTCCAATGTAAGTCAATGGGTCAGAAGGAGCCAAAAGAAATATATGCATAAAAACTTCCTATTTGGAACACAGTGGCTAACATTTAGATATGTACAATCTGCTGAGGAAACTACTGCATGTCACATCAGGTTAGTCAAGCTGCTGTGTGCAGTTTTGTATCATATTTTTGCATATTTATGGAGAGTTGCCGTGTGGGATCTTTGGTGAACTAGGCTTGTGGGCGGAGCTTTGCAGAGAATCTTACAGATAACTATAACGGGGTTGAGTATTTAAGAGATTTCTCCAGGGCTCTTTTCAAACATGCTTGGATGGTATCTAAAACCTCTTCAGGCATGTGTTTGATGACATGGTAGAATGTTCCAAAAAAATGGATTTCAACCTGCCAAGAATGTTATATCAGGAATGAAAAAGTTCATAATATGCAAAATGGACTCCATGAGCTTTTGACCATGTTCTAACTGTCCTGCTTTTTATAGCAACAGAGCTCTAAAAATCCTGCATATTTTGCCGCCCACTATCGAGGTCTCCTTCCTTGCAACTCTGGGTCATATGCATAAAGTTATTTTTTCAACAAAAAAACAAGAATAAACAAAGATCTGCTTATTGTGCTATGAAGAACTTGCATTTGAAGATGAATAGAATGCACCTGTTCATAAAAAAACTGGGTTACTTCTGTGTTTATGTATGTATGACTATGACAAACAGATTTATATTATTGTTTGTTTCCTGTCCATAGTGGAGTTCTTTTCCACGGCCCTACAGTGTTGAGGCAGTCTGACGTGCAGGTGTAAATACCCGCTGAGCCTTTAGTTCAGTATAGTTTCAGTAGAACCCCGGGGTGCATTTGTGCTGATGTGTTTCATCAGGTCGAGCTGTAAAATAAGTTTATAGTTCTCAAACTATGATCATTTCTGAAAGGGTGTGCTCCCGGACTGAGGTCACCGTCACAGTTTAATCATACAAAGCATCGCCTCAATAACAGGACCGCAGGTGGAGGAAACTTTGTGAAGACTAAGATTACATACTCTGCACTTCTTTTGAAACTTCTATCGTTTCATACTTGAGTGAAAAATGTTTGGCCTTTCAAGTGTCTCTTGTTTATGAGTGATAGGACGATGGAGCGTGAGATTGACAAGCGGATCGGTGCTGCAACCTGTGATCTTTAGTCTTTAATCCTTACTCGGTTTAGGTTGTTGATGAACGGAGGCATGGGTTTTCAAATTATTGTGAAATTTCTAAACTACATTCATTAAAAAAAACTGAGAAGTCGTCTTGAATCGAGGAGTCTGATTTACTGAAGCAACTGTGCGCACAATCACAGAACGACCTGCTCCTGCTGCAGAGTCTGTCCTTAAGCTGCAATCAAAACAAATCAAACAGAGTCTTTCTACTCCACGGGGGGCATAGGGCTCATGAATGATGCAAATACATGAGCTAAGACATAATACTCTCCCAAGGATAGGTCAACGCAGCCTGGGTCAACACAAGTCAAGACACAACAGTCAGTGGAATAACAAGTTAGCGTGAACGTGGGAAATAGACTTTTATGTAGGCGCAAGGTCAGAGTGATTACATAAGCCTGTAGGATTAGTTGGTTAGTTGCAAAACGCACAACCATTAACGATTCTGTGGAGATTTTTTTTTTGGCTTTGTTTCAAAATGTCAGTGATAGCATCATAGACATGTAGCAGCCTTGTAAATATGATGACCAAAACAAAAAGAATGAAAATGCATCAACTCTGGACGTGTTAGGGCCAGATAAACATCAGCCAATAGAAAATGAGGCTACCTTGTTTTCTATTGGCTGTTGGGTTGTCAACCAAACTCTCTGCTCTTTAAGTGTAACTGAGTCTCCGGTGTTGGGTTTACGTGGTTTACGTTCGGCTCTTACACACTCCACAGATGCAAGACGCTGTTTACTAAACCAATGCGGCGGTTCTTAGCGGCTTTTTCCAGCTGTTGCTTCCTCACAAGTTTTAGCGGCTTTCCAGCTGTTGCTTCCTCACAAGTTTGTTTCAATGACAGACAAGAATCCAGTACCAGTTCACAGCAAAAGAAAGTCAATTTTTGAGGTTGGTGAAAGTAAAAGAGAAGGTAAAGGAGCAACGCCAAACAAAGGTGATGCCGACCCTGAAGCAGACGAGGGTCTAAAGACTGACGCGTTGGTCGAAACTTCTGCTTACCATTGGAAAAATTACTTTATTTTCAAGAGCCTGACAGACATTTGGGACATGAATGCGATAACCTGTATCTGAAACCAAGATTTTCAATGCAAAGAAAAAGTCTGTTTGCCACTGCTGGTTATATTAGTTGCTAGTGCAGCATTTGCAAAAGGACAAACAGTTGCTGTACTCCTCCTTCCTTGGAAAATCCTCTATACAACCTTTAATCAACAACCCAAGTAAAGAGTAAAGACTAGAGCAAAGATTTTCCATAATGAAGTGCAGTGATGTGGTTGCTCCAAAGGCAAAACTCTCCATTTGCTTTCTACTCTAAACTACAGACCCTAATTTAGTCCTGGTTTGGATCCACGTTCCTCTCTCGGATACATGGTCAAAATGAGTTTCCTCTGCAGAGCAACTGGGTGTTTTTTGGAGAGCGGGTCAGGAGCTCAGGAGGAGGCCCCGGGGAAGACTCAGGACATGCTGCAGGGACTATTTCTTTACTAACCTGGCCTGGGTTTGACTTTGCATAGGGAGCAAAAAGAGGGGAGGCTCAGTGCATCAAAAAGTGAAAATGAAACTTATAAAACACATAAAAACACATACAATTTAACCTATTTCTCTACTTTTAACGTGCCTGTGTTGTTCTATATATTTGACTAAAACACAGCTAAACATTTTACACTTTCTTCCCCAGTCTTGTCATTTCTTAGTTTTAAACTTTTCTTCTTGGTTGGAAATCAAGACACCTCCTTACAAAAACTATTACCGAGCAAATATGATGTAGGGGCCAAAAGTCTGCTAATGTACACAAAGATTAGTACTTGACAAATAAAATAAATACCAAATAAGGTTGACATTTTGATTCAAGTATTAGAAAAAAAATGTTTTGGAGATTGTGAGGGTTTCCCAGTGTGATCATCAATATGCAACTCTGTAAAATTTAACTCTACTTAAAGTCATTTACAAAAGGCATTATTGAGGGATTATCCGACCACGTCACTTTGCTCCACTGTCCCGTCTGGGATCATGTCGGTGTCTCGTAGGATTTCACCCGATTTCAGTCTCTCTTGGGGGCGGGGCTAGTTGCGTCCATCGAGTACGAGTGCATTGACTATTTGACAGTTTAATGCCAAACTGTGGAACATTCCTGGCAACCCTAACCCACACAAAGTGATAACATGCAGTAACTTCAATCCAAAAAAAAATGCACAACACACTTTTAAGTTGTTTTAGATCAATATTGCACTTTAAAATGAGCAAAATGCAAATACAAAATACCAGAAAAAGGTATTATATTTATAAGTTTCTTCAATAATGAATGAATGAATGTTTTTTTTCAGACAGTGATGCATAATACCAGGAGTTTTCAGGGATATTTTATTCTGAAAATCCACTGGATCTTGTCAGTTTGTGCATCTAATTCTGATTCCTCGCTTTGCTTATTTATTGATTTATTTACTTATTTATGTAGTTATTTATTTATTTGATTATATATATATATATTTTTATTCATTGCTTTTATTCTATTGGCATCAACAACAAAATCTGATGAATAACATCAATACATATTTCAGCCATTATTTGTATTGTCTTGCTGCATTGTTTTTTATATTCATGATTGTATTTTTTTTAAATGTTATGCTTTTGTATGTTTAATAAAAGTAAAAAAAGAAAGAAAAAAAGTTCCTCACAGAGAAAAAAAGTTAAATCACAAATACTGCAACAGTGCAAAATAAACTTCTTTTCACAGGTTCGCATCCCACCCACACCACACCGAGGTCAGTCTACAGATTTAACGACTTTCTCAATTCAATTCAATTCAATTTATTTTTGTATAGCCCAAAATCATAACAACAGTTATCTCGGCGGGCTTCACAAAATTGTTAAAATAGCAAACAAAAATGTTTCTAAATCTTATGTGACTCATACACCGGGCGTTACACACTCACCTGCATTTAACACTTACAGGTGATAAAAAAAAAAAAATCTCGTTCTCTAATATTAATTTAGCATCAACTTGTTTTATGACACGGTGGTAAACTGTTTTAGTGCTCCTTCATATGTACTTTAAGTTCTGTATTTCATTCAGAGAGAATCCGTGGTGGTCTGGCTATTATCTGCGTGGGCGCCTCTTAATGTTTGTGCAGAGTGAGTCATTTGGCTGGGGGACATGTCCGGCTCACATGTCCTCGTGTGTGACAGGAGCAGAGGCCTGTTCGTGGCTGCAGTGTCTCAGTATGTGGCGTCAGCACCTGTCCACCGCTCCTGTCGTGCTCTCACCTGTCACTCAGCACTTGGACTCTCTTTTGGAAAAGTCTCTGAGTGTTATTTAGAGGCAGGAATGGGTCATATTAAAGGGAGAACTTGATGCAAAACTTCTATATTTTATTCAGTTTAGTCTCTCCACATATACACTTTTGGGAGAAAACTATATTCTCAAATCTGCATTTAAAGGTTGTATGGAGGATTTTCTCATATCAAATTGTCAGTGATAGCATTACAGGCATGCAGCAGTCTTGTAATTATGATGACCAAAACAAAAAGAATGAAAATCCATCAACTTTGGACGTGGTGGGTCAAGATTAACATCAATCATCAACTGTTGGGTTCAATCAAACTCCCTAAGCTTCTAGTGTTCTTCTCT
>KN506873.1:18375-29741 GCA_000787155.1 Scartelaos histophorus
GGCATCACTGGCAGACGAGGGTCTAAAGACTGACGCGCTGGAGCTAAATTACTTCTGGACAGGAAACTTCTGCTCATCATTGGGAAACATACTTTATTTCCAAGACAGGACACAAGAGTTTTTCAGGACACAAATGTGATATCCTGTATCTGAAAACCTGATTTTTAATGCAAAGAAAAAGTCCCAATTTGCTGCTGCTTGTTGTTTTAATAGTTCGTTAGTTGTATTTACAAGTCCTGTGCAGCGATGAGGAGTGAACTTATTTTCTAGGATAAACTACTTAATTAAAAAACATAAATGTAAATCTAAAGTAATGGCCAAGATTTTGCACACATACATTACTCTCACACTCACCACTTCATTATAACTCTGAATGTTGCAGTTATGATAATAGTAAAAGAGAATAGGAGCAGAAGCACCAACAGAGCAGCGGCTGTAAAGGTTTTTGGTGTAAAGAGGAGGTGGTTCTGTTGGGGAGGGGGTTTCACACATGTGCAGCATTTGAAAAAGGACAAACAGTCGTTGTATTCTTCGTTCCTGGGAAAATTGTCTATACAACCTTTAAAGAAATGTATTGAGCTTTCTATAATCTTATGTTACCTCATCAAACACATCTATCATCCACGCATGTCTGAGCAATCTCTTCAAGCATGTTATGTATTTTGATATGTTAATTACTAAAAACAACCAAAATTCTCTTTCGTTCTATTTTTGCAATCTAATATGTCAACAAATTATTATTACACACAATATACTAGAGCAATAGATGCAACTTGCTCATTTACACAAACAAAATGTCCAGTAGTTTCGCTTTGATACTCGATTTCTAGTACTTCTGAGCTTGTACTTGTTCTCCTGAGCTTATTGCGTAGTGCTGTTACTCATACCACTACCATGTCCCATAAGCAGAGTCGTATTAAAGACGAGCGGAGACATTGTCATTCTCCATTCCAGCCCAGTGCGTTTGAATCCCAGAGCCCGGGGAGCCGCCGGGGCCCCTCTCCCCCCATTAGACTCCCCCCGTCTCTGGGCAGCTTGTTAGCCCCGAGCCCCGAGCCTGGTTCAGTCTCTATTACTCTTGTCGTCTTCGTCTTCGCTCGGACAATTTTGCTGGGGGTGGGGGGGACGGGGCTGCAGAGGTGTGGCGTTGGGGTAAATGAGAAAGTGAACACAGATTGCACAGCTTCACTAGCGCAAGCCCTGACCTAAGCGCTGACCTGTGGCTAACGGTCCAGCCGCTCCGCTAATAGCTATACCATTATTTATCTGGTTATTTGCTTTGTCTGCGAAGTTCCGCACTATAGACAGTCACCAAAGTTACTCCTTACTCAACTTATGCATTCTGAGCATCCTAATTATTCAACACGATGAGTTTATAAGCACTTCCTCATTCTCAGACAATAAAAGCTTTATAGTTTGACATATTTTTATCTGATGTAGCTTGTATAATTCATAATCTGTGCTGGGGCAAGACAAATTTTGCTCAAATGCATGGGGAAAAATGGGTACAGAACATAAACTTACAAATTTATCAAATTACAAGTGTAGAGTGAATGACTCTTGTGAGCTTTTAAGTCCAGTCCAATCCAACTTTATTTGTATGACAGTTTTTACCAACATAAGTCTCCAAAGTTCTTCACAGAGCAGGAACAATATAAATTAAAACATTAAATATAATAAGGCATACAATAAATAGATAAAAAGTACTAAAATAAGAAAAAAATTGTGAGTAAAAGTGTGTTTTTTTAAACAAATTGAGTGTAGGAACAATGAGGTCTGAAATGCACTTTGTTTTTAAAGCTCTTCACAGACTAGTCCCAAGCAATAACATTTAAAAATTAACTCTTAAATGAATGTGGATAAAATAGGTTTTCTACGATGTTATATCCAAGTTAGAATGTTTTACCTGATCAAAAATCAGACATGCAGCGTTAGTTTTCAAGTAAACAGGTACTTTTTACCTTTGGTTCAATAGAAATCGGCAATTCCAGCTCTGAAATTGTCCAAATGACTCTGGTGAAGGTGTTTATAGTTTAAAAATGCACGGGACAACCTGTATCACCGCATGACATCACAAAGTGGAACAGTGTTTTCAGTTTGAGACAAGAACACCGCTTAAATCTGCAGGTTTTGCACGTTTAAACATGTGCGAATGAAACAAAAGTCGACTCCCAAGTGGTTTGGTGAGGATACGACACAAGAAAGATTAAAAAAATAGCGTAATAAAGCCATAACATAGAGACAGAGACAATCCCCTTTAAAATAGCGTGAATGAAACTAAGTAATTATCCAGTAACACGTAAGGAAAACATTATAAAACAGATAACGCTGTAGATTCACACTACACTAAATGGTCTGTCAGTTGTGTGGGTGGCATAGTGGACTTCTATAGTAGAGTCTTGATAAGTATTCTGAACTCTGGCCCCGCATATTCTAATGTGCGAATTACAACGTGTACAATAGCGTGTGACTGGTTGAGCGGATTGTGAACTAAAAGCTAAACGTGGCTCTTTTGCATCAGATTGATTTTCACTCCGCTGCTTCAGATGCAAATCACGAAAACGTTCTTAGTGAAAGCTTTATTAATGGTCAGATATTGCATTTAAACTCCGCTTCACTAACAGCCCCTGGGTATAAAAGCCAGTGCAATTAAGTGCTTACTGCTAACTGTTACCGCGCTTTATGCTACACGTACGAGCGGTATTTAGACAGGCCGGTATTTATTGGACTGATTGGACTGAACTAGTAGAAAAAAGCAGAGGTGGGTTTATTTACTCAGCAAGTTTTAAATAAATTGTACTTTTCAGAGTACTTTTTTTTCTTACCGCATAGTTGTACTCTTGAGTAATGTTTTTAGTGTAATAAGTACTTTTACGCGAGATAGTTTTGTTTCCTCTTCCCACTGTGAGTAAGTTTAAATCAACAGTGGGCTATTATTTTTTCTAAAACATAAAATACTGCAGAGGGAAAGTGCTTAACTCAATTCTGCATCATTAATTGTATTTCTTTATAAAAAGCAGGAAATAGCATTGTTCATTGTTCTGACAAGCTGTTAAGACATATAAGAGTGTGTGTTATGGTTGCCTTACACAAAATGTCATAAAAACACTTCTAAAATAAAAGCAATGCAGCTTTAGTCCAGGCATGACGTAAGATTCTAACATGTTTATTTTGTCGACCGGGAGCTGCACAATGCCCAGGTCTGGTCTAAAGTGACAAGAGGTTTATGTGGACCGTATGAAATGATTTGTGTTTCTTGCAGCGCTGCTTCAGATCTCATTTAGTTTGTCTCATTATTATGTCTGTTCTTTGAAAATACTTCTTGCTGTGCAGTATTTCATATTTTGTCCTTCAATTTGCATAAACTCCATATTTTAAATAAGATCAGACTCAGACTCAGTTAACCTGTCACTTGCTCTTACCTGAGTAGTCGCTGCACCACAACTTTGCTCATTGACCAATCAGGGGCACACATGGTCTGAGTGACGGACTGAAAAACATCTCAGATTTCAGCAGAATTCACAAGCAAAGCACTAAACTTTGTTAATCGGAGACATTTTAGTTTGAAATGATGGGTGAATATTGCAAACAAGTCCAGAAAAAAAAAATAGAACAAAGAAAACAAAAGAATACTTCACCTTTCGCGGTTTTGCAGATTTTTTTTTTTTTTTACAATGTGTGACTGTGAATGTGTGTTCTCGGTCCTGATTGGCCTGGACTTGCCAAACACATTCTGTAGCAGCCTGCTAGTGCAAGTACTGTACACGCAACTCAGCCCGGTAAATCACTCCTGAGGTTTGAACTTTAAGACTGTTTAAACACGAGAGAAATGTGAGAAAATATTAATTCCTGTCTGAGAAGTGTGTGATGAAGTGTTTTACAGCCTTAAAACATATATAATCATTGTAGAAAGAGATAAATATGACTACTTCGTGGATTTCGCCTATATTATTTTGAGAACATAACCTCCACGAGAAACCAGGGAGCACTGAAAAGTATTGTACTGAAAAGAAAGTCACCTGTCACCAGCAAGTGCCCCTTACACGAAACCATGAACATTTACGATGTTGGACACTAAGCTCACGTATGTCGAAGAAGTCCACTGAAAACACGGAGAGGGTTCCTCAGTGTGTGAAATATGTATATGACCTAGTCGCCTGGCGGACATTAACATTTACAACTGTTACTCCTTCAGATGTGGAGGTCACTCACGGAGGGAAGTGTTTCGTGGATCTCAAAGGATCATTAGAGACTGTTTGAAGACCCAAAGCTTGAGTCCTTTGAGTGTGCAGAGTGTGTGTGAGTGTGCTGTACCTCTGCTGCTCTCAGAATCAGAATCCCTCAGTCAGGTCTTTTCAGGCTACACATCGGCTCAGATCCAGGTGGGAGGCGGACGTCACAGTGGAACCCGCGGTTCAAAAAGCTTTAAGTTATAGTAGCTTTAATTGGCTATTGAACCTGTTATTATTTCATTTTTCTAACTCAAAATAATGTCTAAAATTGGTAAAGTTTAAAAACGACACCATTCTGGCTTATAGAGCTCCCTCTGTTGTCGGCATTTGGAATCAACAATGGAAAAATAAATACGTGAAACGACTAAGCAACAAGAATGACTCCGATCTGCTCTGAACGACTGCAAAAACACCGCAAGTCTGATTAAGGGAAAAGACTTGGCCCTGATTCAGACGAACTCAGCCACAGTAAGAAAGACCATGATGATAATGAAATGGCCAGAAATGTGTTACTGGCATAATTTGAGAGAAATTCACTTTTATAACGAGGAAACTGACTAAAATGGTGAAAAGAAAACCAGTCCATGTTTCCGGAGCTGGCAGCAGTGTCTGCTTTTAACTCTGTTCCAGCCACATCCACGATTAAAAACATATTTTCTTCAGGTTGCTGGGAAGAATTAAAGTCAGTTATTCTAATTTTCTTTAGTTTTTATACATGCATTTGCTAATTACAACAGAGTAAATAACACATCAATTGTGTGCTTTTCTATTTAGAATTTAATGTGTAATGTAGGCAAGTAAACATCTCTGTTTATTCAAACACTCTTGTCCAACATAATAGACTGTGTATTTCAAAGACCATATGTATTAGTTGTACAGAAATAAAGAAAAAAAATCAGTTGATCAATAGCTCACTATGTTATGTGATCAGTAGAAAAAAAACAGCTATTACTTGCCTCCATAAAGTGTCCCAATGACATCACTAACAGCCATTCTTTGGAGCTGTGGTTGCAATTGACTTCAATAGAAAAATCGTTACCCGTCTCTCTGTAATTGCAGTTCTACATGTTCCCAGTTTTGATTTCACATTTTTATCGTGAAATTATGGCATGAACATAAATGATAGAGTTTGCTGCTGCTATTGTTTGGAGCAGGTTGACTGGCATCTCGTTGCCAAGCCCCCTCCTCCCTGTTAAAGCAGCGCTGCGAGCGAAAAGGGACTTTTACTTCAACAGCCTTGTTACCGATTGGTTTTGCACTTGGGTTTTCACATCTGGTCCACGACTGCACGCTCCCTTACTCTACTTTTAATGTATTGATTTGTGACTCCAAATCATCGTCACATTTACAGTCTGAGTTTCAGTAGAAATGGTGTTTTCCAACGTGCATAGAACCATGTCACTCACCGTAGGGCCGAAGTTTTCTTTATTGACAACGATGTCTTCTAGAATTAATCTTTTTCGCAAGTGGATCTTTCTAACGTTTGTGAGCATTTTTTTGTGTTTGATTCTTTCGAGGCTCAGCTCACAGAGTCTTCGATTCGTGTCATAGGATGATTTGGACAGAAACACAAACAGAACTCTCTCTTTTGGAGATGGAAATCATGGAGAGTCAAGACGCTGCTGCAGGAGCAAAGAAGAATTTATGAGCCGTGAAAGTTTAGAGAAAGAGCCTGAAAAACTAAAGTTTTATACGTTTTAAACTTATATGAGTTTTATACTTTTATAAGCCTTGATCTGGTCTTTGGTGCAGCTCCTGGTTGCAAAGATCAAGTAGTTTGATAAATTTAAAAATCCTACTTCTGGCCATGATTCTATTAAATCGGTCTTTGGTAGCTCCTGGTTGCAAAGATCAAGTAGTTTGATAAATTTAAAAATCCTACTTCTGGCCATGATTCTATTAAATCCGAGTAGAAATTGGTATCACATTGTACAGATCGATATTAGAGATTGAGATAGAGATTTTCCAGGTAGTTTTTTCGCTCATCTGAGTCACGTGACAGTGCAAAGCCTCTACAGTCTATGTTTGCAGCCTTAAAAAACTAAAGCACTCCTGGAGAATCTGAATCTGTAAAAAAAAACATTTGTGCTCAGCAGCCAAAGTGTCTTGACATACACACAAGCATGAACCGGGAAGAGTAGGGATCGAACCAGACACTTTTGGATTCAGGCTGCTACACACTACAGGATTTTTCGCTCTTAAACGAAAAATATGTCTGCAGACCACAGGATATAAAATTGCGCGCTCGATCACATCTCATGTTTCCTGTCTACAGTAAAGCCACTCACTTTGAGACTCCTAAGTGTTCAAAAGATCAGAACTCTGCACTTCTAGTTTAAATACAAGTCAAAACTGTGTTATTATTGTGTGTGAAATGTGGTGCAGTACTTCAGATATGTGATTAAATATCGGCGATAAAGTGTCACTAAACTGCAGCTTCATCCCAATAACACATTCGCCTTTTTACTTTTAAATAACGCCTCAAACTGGATTCACAGCGCTGTTTTGTGGACTGGATGTCTTTATTTGCGGAAGACAATTTCTGTGGATAATGGGGATGAGACGCTTCACTTTAAATTTACCACTTTACGAAAGATGAGTCTTTATTTTTGGATCTCAGAGTTTGGATTTTGGGTCTCTGTCCGTCACTTCTCTGCCCCTGAAGATGTTTTATTGACTGTTACTGGTTACGATTCGGCAATAACACCACACACACGAGGAGCACAGCAGCTTCAGAATCACACACCAAGACAAAAGGTCGGGTCACGCCTCCCTGAACTCGAGGAGAAATAGTCGCAGTCAAAATTGGGCAAATTCTCGAGGAACACTTCATCATTGAGTCAATGCTTTCACTTTGGCACTACACCAGACACAACCATGGGACTAGTTTTAATTAGGGAGATCGAAATTGAAATAATCCCACGATGTCCTGAGTTTTTTGTGAACATTTGCGTTGCATAAGGGTCCGTGTACCATTCGTTCTTTGGAAAATCAATTCAAAAACGAAAAACAATCACGTGGGAAAACACTTTATTTCAATATTCTGTTTTAGTGTCAAACAAAAACACAAATTTAAGCCTCTATTTCTCTATTATTTAATTATAATAAAGTTAATTTCAAATAACACCAATCAAAAAAACTCAGTCTCAGTGCCTATTTTAATTATTTTATTCTCTGGGGTTTATTCGACCTGGAAATTATGCCATGAAAAGGACTTACTTACCACTAAATGGTGCACAGACCAATAAGCAATGTCAATAAATCTGTTTTTAGACTTGATTCTGGAAATAACAGACTAATAATCACACCAAAATAAGTCAAGAAGCTTTAAATCGATCATGTCGCTTGGTTTGCTTCTGTTTTAGGTTTTGTTTTTTGCAGAATGGGTCAAACACCGTGTTTCTTACTACGTCAATGTGCCTGACCATCAGAATGACAACTGAGCAGTTTTATTTCTCATGAATTGCCGTAGAGTCTCTTTCTCATAATCTATTCACCTTGATACAGTCCTCCATCCAAACTTCACAAACTTTGCCACAAAAGCAACTCATGCAGCTTGTCCTTCGTTGCTACGATAACAGGATTGTACTTCAACTTTTTTTTTAATTATTATTATTATTGTAGAAAAAAAATAACTGGGTTCGAGTAAGGTCCATGATGAGTTCCTATTATTATTGATGTAGTTCATATCTGGACCTGAAATGGGCTCTCAAGACATTTTCAGTGCATGAACCAGAAGCTCTGAGTTTGCAGAATTACAGGAAATAATAATAAATTGTCGGAATTGTTAAATGTTGATGAAAACCAAGATGTTAAAGGTTTAACTAAAAAAAATTAATTTATTTTACAGAGCAGGTTAGGAACAAATAAGAAAGAAATGTTGGGGAAAATAAAAGGTTTTAAAACAAAAGGAATAACCACCTAAAGAGTCCTAATCTATGAACAACAAAAATATAACTTTAACTAAACTAAACAGCAAAGGCAGGAGTCTGCAATCTACCCAAAATGAGACCCAGAAATTAGGCAACCAAAAATGGCAAACTGTGAACGCTGGGCACCTGTTCCCTGCTGCCTATGTGCAGCAGGGAATCTGGGTCCGGGGCCCGTGGTCCAGAAAACCAGGGGTTACATAACACTGGGAGGCCGAGCGATCGTGGAGGCGTCAGTGCAAAAAGCACAGCCCAGGATGGTTTCTTCACCTAAGCAACAACATTAAACGACAGACTTGGTCACAGCCTCCCATTGGCTGGACACGTAAAATTAGTGATCCCCTTTTACAATGGGACCCTAACCTATGCCACATATATACATATACACTTATCCATAAAAACACAATGACACAAATCCCCACCATAATCCTCCAAATATAAAAATCTACATTTTAAAAAGACAAACCACCACTGCACACTTTCCACTTTAAATGTCCGGAATCAATATAAGCCAGATGAAGTCCATGGGAGTGTCTTTGACAGACGCCACCACAGCCACTATTGGTAAGTTTTACACCTCTAATCAGTCCTGTTTTATCCATTTTTGTACTCAGGACTTGCCAATTACCTGCTGCCTGTGCTTTACAGCGTGGCCGATTGAATACCCCGTGGTGCCCTGGATCCACAGCACTAACAACGTTTTATAAATATAATAAAAATGTCCATAAAACACATATTTGCGTCACTTTATTGAAAGTCATTTGAAATTACTGTGACGGGGCTCCACTGTCACGAACACAAAAGGGGCAACGGGAGCAGCAGATTAAATCACAAAAGGAACCAAGGCCCGTAACAGCATTTTTTTTTTTTTTTACAGAAATGACGTTCGTAACTCTTGCACTTCTCCGGGGGATGCTGTAAAGTGGATCCCATATGAGTTGGTTTAAGATGACTCAAAAAAGTTTGTCCGTTGCCTTATATTAATCTGTATGTATAAATCCCTTAATATGAATATTATTACCGGTGCCCTTGATAAGGTCGCTCCCGTTCGTCTGGTCGCTACGGCACTTGTCTCGTTCGTGGTGGATTATATTAAACCCTTCGCAGCTCGTGGACTGCACTTGACAGGTTAGATGTTGAAGCGGGGAAGGTGATCTCTACGATTTAGCTTTAAGTGGTTATAAATCATTGGAGGGCCCAGACAGATAATGCCGAGAAATGCACCCGGCAGCGGCTAATGCCTAACAATGCGGCGGAGGTGAGGAGCGGCGAGGCGCTAATTAAAGCTAAAGTCAGGTGATCCGTCTGCTGACTGACAGCTTCTAATTAGGCCCACACAAAGACATGCTTCACCCACACACCCGAACCACCGAGCCCACGGACACATCTGTCTCCGGCTCCCATCCTCTTCCTCCACTGCTCATAAAGGTTGTGTTTCGGAGAGCGATTTTTTTAGCATTGAAATAAGCTCCCGCCATTTTGTGCTGTGTTTGATGGTTAAAACAAAATCACCGGTTATGATTGGGATGAGCATAATAGTTTACCTCAGATTGCGTATTTTGAGGTCTTTATTCTCAAACTATACCATCCATCGATCGTCGCATCAGTGTGTGAAAGGAATCCTGCACAAAATCGACTTTTCAGGGCGTGTAACCGTGTTTTTCCTTTTCGTTTGCCATTCATTTCTTATTTTAAGTAGTACTTGGAGAGATTCATTTTGGCACAAATGAAAAATATCCTATGTGTACCACAGTTTAAGAAAATAACATTGCAGAACGAAGTAATTACAGAGACTTGGGGACGGCGAAAATAGGAATTGATCGGCAAAATGGCGTCCCGAAAATAGGCGATTAAAGATGCACGAATCACTCCAAATGCAACTGTGAGATAGTAAATGAGAAGGAAACAACTAAAACATGGTTAAAAGCTGAAAAGAAGTACATTTTTTAAAATAGGTCTGCAAAAGTGTAATGCTCAGCTCCTTGTTTAATGTGATAAAACCGTTTTTAACCCAAACTTAGCATCATCTAATTATAACAAAAGAGATCCAGAAAACAGTCAGAGCTGCGAGTCAAACCTGCTGAGGAAAAAATATATGTGCTCTGTGATTTTACCACTGACGCACATGTGTATTATTAATGCTATAAAAAGAGAGAAGAGCAGATATTATGCAAAATCTATTTTTTTAACCGAAAAATCAGCCGCAGTATTTATTTGTTTCAATGACTTAACAAACCAGGCAATTTGGGGCGGCAGTTTATTCCTTCCTTACAAAAATCTTGTTCAGCAAAACTGGGAAAATATGGTACTGAAATTCTTTTAACCAGTATGACTATAATTTACGTTTTTTGCCAATTTTCCGGCCTTTTCTCGGCTCTTTGCCACAACTTTCCTCTTACACCGCGGCAGCTATGATCGCATTGCTGCTTCCTCCGAATTGCCAAACTGAAGTAATATTACAGAAACTCAGAAAAACTGCTTCCATTTCCCGCCCGCTTTGTTACGCCATCTTTCTTTTTAACATCACTTTGAAATAGGGATTTTACAGCAACGTCATCTGTTCTGGCACTTTTTCGGTGAAGGTGATTGGACCCAGTGCAGAGAACAGAGCCTCAGTTACACGAGCAGCCTGGTAAAGGACTAAACATCAGGCTCTGTGTGGTGTCGCGGCACTAATCATGATGTCCTGGTTAAATAAAGCTCAAAAAAGGGAAATGGGAGTTTACGCTCCTCCTCGGCAGCACCAAAACGACGGCATAGGCTACTTTCTATATTAGACTCAGCTTTTATTTAGAAGCAGTGGTTATTTATCAAAATATACACCTGCTAAAGGGAACATGGCGGTTATTTGAATCTATTATTTGGTATATTAAGGTATAACACTGTCTCCTCGTCAAACACATATGCCATCCTTCTATGACGTTTTATTTTCATTTTCACACAAAATAAAGAACATAAGAGCATTCCCTGAGACAAGAGTAGTAAAATATTACATTTACAAATGCAATGGACATATTCTAATACAATTGCAGTATATATTATAAAGTGTACGTCCCTGAGAGCACTTGAAAAGTAAAAAGTTAATAATAAGAAGACAAATAATTTTTATAATAATAATCAAGATAATAAAATAGATTCAGTTAAGTTAAAAAGTAAGAAAAAAAAGATTAAAATATATATAATAAAAATAAAAAATAAAAAAATA
>KN506878.1:9855-21177 GCA_000787155.1 Scartelaos histophorus
GTCTCTCCTGTGTGGTTCTATCTTACCATCCAGAGGTCGGTGAAGTCCCTCAGCCAATCTCCTCTGAGAGGAGAATATTATTCAGTGCTTTTACCAGTTTGACGTTTTGTTTAACTAGACAAAGCCTTGTGAATGAGAGTCACAAGAATCAAGTTCAGGTGTCCATTATTTGAAACATTTGAACATGTGGCATATTTAGAGTTTTAGCACTTGAAATGCTCATATGTCTTTTGCAGGATCCAATAACCAGAAATAGCTCCCAGAATTACAGCTAAAAACAAACCTGCAAATTAAACTAAAAATGGAAACTGTGCCATGACAGCAGACATGTATGTGAGGCGTGACCACAAACATGAGTTTATGGTCTTCATCACACGTTGTAAAAGTCACACTTTATTTGGTTCTTCTGGGCTCAATGAGTAAGAGAACACTGTATGGGGTATGTGAGTGTGCCCCTGTGTCCTGTCTCATTAACCACTATTGTGATGGGTGAAATCATGAATTTGCTGCTCACTGCAAAGGGGCTAGTGCTAATCAATGGTTTCTAGATCCTCCCCAGCTGCCTCCCTGCAAAACAGAGGGCCCTTATTCACTAAAAAGCATCATGCAACACACAGCCTCTGCCATTTGCTGACATTTGACATATGTGCACTGATTGCCTCATGTTGCAGGGTATTTTCACTCATGATTATTTCCTGCTTTAATTCAAGGTTTGCGCATCTGAAACCCAGCTTGTTTGCCCAAACTCAAAACAGGATTGTTGTTAGTCTAACTCTTCCCTCCCTCATCTCCCCAAGGCAACAAAAAAGTATTCGAGGATCTCCGCACTGCCTCAGTTTTTCTGACGGGGATTCAAGGCTTCCCTCATGGAAACTTTTACACATCTTGGCGACGTGCCCAGACCCCAGGACTCCACAAAAGCCCTAATGATGATTGAGAGTAGAGGTCCACAGCGTGCTGAAAACATGCTGAGTCGCTAACATCGCAGTGTGCCGCAAGGCTGTCTCAGGACTGGGCGCTTGACGGGCGTGAGGTTTTGGGGTTGGGGTGTTCGTTATCTGTCTAAATGGAGTTGGTAAGTAATGAAGAAAGGTGAAGAAAATGTCTTAAGTGAAGTTATAGTATCGTTACTTCAAATAGTTAAGTAGCAAAAAAGTTTTGTTCCATGCAAAAGGAACAAAACTACTTAAAATTATGTAATAAAACCACCACAGCTATTACAACTATTCTACTTCTGCCATTGGTTGCTTTCATTGTTTGAGTTATACAACTTTTTTTTTGCCCCCCAATTTGTTTTGTATATGTATTAAACATGTTGGGAGACACACATGGTAGCCTGTGATGTCGTTAAAACATAATACCACAAAAATATTCACCTGTGAGTAAACTATTGTACTGAAAGTGTTTGTGTTTTAGAAGTACTGCACCACTGACTGTGTGCACTTTCACGTCTATTCTCCTTTGACCTCTGGGCCTGTGGGAGCAGGTCAGGCTCAGCTAATAGTGGACAGAGAGCGAGGCTGTCTTGCGGTTAAGTGCAATGCCAAGAAGCTAGTCTCCTGCTGGACGTAGTATATCGACAAGCCTAAAACAATGGGTGATGGCTGCTTTATAATTCATGAATACAGAGAGGATGTGCATTTTTACTATTGTTGTTATGGCTGTCTTCTCATATTAGCCGCTGTGCTTTCCTGGCACCACTTGACACTGTGAGCCACAAGTACAGGTTCAGGCTTTCAAATGGTCTTTAATAGCCTTCTGCAGTGTATCTGATTTTAAAGGTACAATGTAAGTCAACAATTCTGCAACAGTTGTTCTGACAGCAGCATTGGGCCATTTGTGCGTCTAGATTCAAGCACAGAACTCACACTCAGAGTACCATAAAAAAATTACAGAAGTGAAAGTGTTCAACAAAAACACAAGTACTTGTTCAGTCCAAGTAAAAGTAGACTTGCATTATTCTTATTCTTCTTTTACAGTATTTTATTTTTTCATGTTGGCTATGAGATGAGTGAGATGGAGCAAAGAACTGGTCTTTGTAGCAGAGCAGATTGCATAAGAGGGACGGTCTGTCCACTGACAATATCTGAAATCTGACTTGCCTTTGTTGCCAATAAACAATGTTTGATATCGATATCAATATTTTAAAATCTTTAGCAAATCCAAAAATATGTCAAGTTGTAGTAACAAGTCAACTTTTCAGTCTCCTTGGATATAATGTAATGGTTTTTTTAATTGATTTTTTATGGGTAATGTGTAGTAGACATAATGCTTTTCATCTTAAGCGCTTATCTCTTTCTGATTTAAAAAGAGATTTTAAAAAAAGAAAATTTAGAGAAGACATCTGGTTGATTTTTTGCTGAGTAGATTAAAAACAGTTACACAACAAACATGAGTCTTATAGTATAGACACAACAGACTGAGTGCAGTGCACCCTTGTATTTGAAGTTGTCTGGATCACCTTTTTTCTTCCTACTTCTCTTTTATCTTTATCCCATTGGCTGCACATAAAAGCCATCAATCCCTGGTTGTGATCAGCCTATATTTTTTGCAACACATCTGATGAAGCCCGCTTAATTATATACATTCCCAAATTGCTTGCAGTTTAGAAAAATAATTGTATCCAAGTGGTTACATATGACAGTGGCAGTGGGGTCACAGACAGGCTTGGAGTTTCTAGCCCTTATTAAAACCTTTGGCGATTGTGTTACGTTTGATAAGTACAAAAAGATGGATCGGACTGAACTGAATCCTTTTATTTGGCCTCTATGCGTGTGTGCACTCCCTAAAACCTGGCAGGTCGCTCCATACAGGATCTGGTCTGGTTTCAGTCTCTCCGTCATAATATCCAGAGTCACTGAAAAAGAATGTGTCTGATGAAAATGGCCAGTTAAATTATCTAAACAAATTGGGTTTCCTTTGTGTCGGGGGCCTCGTGTACACAGGCATTACGGTGGAAGAGTATAATTGTTTTAGTCCAGTGGAATAAATCCTCCTATATCACTGAGAAATCAGTGCAGAAGCTACAGTCACATTCTGAACTTCTGGATACTTATTTTTCTTCCAAACTAATACTGTACCTATTCAATCACACACTAGAAGGGAAAGTCAAGTAACTTATAAAATAATAGACAGCCTTGTATTTGTATTGGATTATATCTTATATTAAATTAGATAAACTATGTATGAATACTTTGGTCAATGGCAGTAAGTGTATTTAATGGGTTTGGGGCTTTTTTGTCAGACATAGCGATGCAAACCTATTTGCCCATCAACTAAAAGAGTGGTGGATTTTTCATTCACTGCTCAGACACATGTCATGGAGGTCACTTTTGCCGTGTAGCCACAACTGCCCTGAGGCAGACTGATGGAAGTGTGGCTGCTGGATCCCATTATTCCTAACCACTGTCTCTTTCCCATTGGCTCCTGTATATTCCCTGCAGTGGTCTTGCTTCAGTACACCACGTGCTGTATTTAAGTTTCTCCTGACGCAGCTGTTTAGTGGCTCACATTCTGAGGTTTTGGAGGAGCACACTGAAGAGACACCAAGCCACACGGATCACAGCGGGTCAGGATGCAGACAGGGCTGTGGCTTGGCTGCACTCGTCCCTGTACATGTATATCTGTGATCACGGAGTTAGCTGCTTGAGCCAGACACGCTCATTATTGTAGCACAATATGACAAATGTCAGTGTGGTCAACTGCACTGACAGCCTGCTGACTAAAGTGAGTTTCCTTGTGTATTCTGTTATCATCTAGTCTATCATTTGTGAGTCGAAGAACATTTAATCCCAAATAAACATTATAGCACAGTTTGGTGTTTTCTGAGGACACCATATAAAATAATTTGACACCTACAGCCTTCTTTGACCTGCATTTTCATTTAGTGTGATTTACTCAGGAGTCTCCTCTGATTACACCATTCATTCTGGACTTAATGGTAGTTGAAAATACAAATAGTACACTCTAGTTGTTTTAAGTTAGTTTTGTTAATCATTCAATCAACAATTTAACAGAATATATGCTATGCTTTAAGGAGGAACATTCTACTATGAAGTAAATAGCCTGTCACTGAGCTCCAATCAGTTTGATGGGACTGGATTTTCATTTTAAATCAGTATTGGCCAGTCTCAGATGTAAAGGCATTTTAAGACACAGACAACAACTAAAATACTGTCCAAGTTTAAAATTGAGGACAACAATGCTTTTTATACATAAACATGTCAAAAATTAGATCTACTCCAAACAATAATGGCATGATGTGTGTTCTTCTACCGCCAGAGTGGTTCCAAAATCCTAAATGGCATCTGTCGTCCATAAGTGCTCTCACACAGTTGCCCCCGGTAGTGCTTTTGTTTATGGTTGTGTTTAGGGGACGTAAATACCAGCATCCTCAGTAAACAGGAGCAGCTCTCGTCCAGACCGCTTAATAACAGCTCCCATCTGAACCCAGTTAAAGGGGTGTAATCGTATCCTATAGCGACGGATGTCAACACAAAAAGTCCAAGCCCGAAGACACGAAAAAGACGGTGGTTATTTCAACACTATGATAGAATCTTTGTGTACAAATATTGGGAATTATATTAGAATTTAACAGGAACATTTCAAATAATTTACAGAAAATCTACGCAAACCATGTGTTAGCTCGGGACTTGGGATTCTAGTCACTTATCTAGGCTTACCCACTCTGCCACCAATGTGTAAATGATTTGAAATGGAAATAGACATAACATAAATACAATTAAATCTAATTATAGGAAAAAATCTTGCATACTTCCAAATTTTTGTCCATGAGATTTTAGTTTTGTTTAGATTTTTTCCTTTTTTTTTTTTACACCGTGGCGCCTTTTCACACACATTTTTACGCCACATTCACAGCTATACTTTTTCAAGCTTAAACTCTCAAACTCAAAGAAAGATAAACAGTAGTGGAAGTCAAAGTACACAGAGTCTTCCTCTGGTACTGCAGAGCTGGGAGCACCCTCACAGTAGGTGAAACGCTTTACTTCAGGGGTGGGAATGGCCATAACCGCTGAACTGTAAGCATCCTTCTGTTGACATATAACCCATGGTGGTAATAAAACTCGAATGTGTCCCTTGGCTCCAGCAATCTTACTCCATCGAGCTCAATTCTTCTCAAAACAACGTGATAACAAATAGGGAAATCCTTAAGCCCTCGGTAAGCGCGTTTATACAGTGGGAGGTGAAGAAAAGTGATGAAGTGGCAGTAAAACTAAGAGAAAAGTAGTCTTATGTGCTGTTAAATGCCTTAAACTGCTGTCCTGCCACTACAAATCACATGTACCAAAGTGCAAAGAATGAGTCCATTATAATTTGATAGGTTATTGTAATAAATTACTAGACGACCTATTATTTTTAGTTGTAACATCAATTTTTATGTTCAGTGTATATTGTGACTTTAAAGCAAAAACAGTTTTCATATGCATGTTATAAATGAGATGTGGATAGAGACTAAAATACTATTACATACAGTTCAAAAAGTGGACTTAAAAAAGTGGACTTAAATAAAACTAATAAAAAAAATAAAAGTAAAACTAAAAATGACCCCCATTAAATTATACCAGATAAAGCCATGTGCTTTATCCCATACTTGAAATAAATAAAAATCAGCATTTTTACATTTGTCATCTTGATTAGTTAAATTGCCAGAGCTTATGTCCACTTTAGATGGTATTATTTCTGTTTCATGCTAACCCTTAGAAGCTTAGTCAGAAAATAGTAGCATATTTTGTGTACGCTTAGTTGATGAAAAATTCAGCCAAATCGTAAACTTGTGCATTTCCAAGCATGGCTCTGAAGTTTGCCTGGAGTCAAAGCACCCCACTTGCCCTTGCTTCATAAAAAAACTTCCATTATGATATAATGCATTAGTGTCAACATTTGTAATCTTCAAAAAGTGCCTTTATTGACAGATCCACAGTCTCCAGATGTTTGATGATTTATCTGTGATATCCAAAGCAGGAGTTGACATTGAATTGGAAAGATGTTTGGACTTTTTGCCAACTGCCTTCCTTCTTCTTCTATGCTGTTTCACGGGAGCACCCTTATCTGACCCCATGACTTGATATATCGAAATCCCTGCAGACATTGGGGATTTAAAATTGGATGGCAGGGTATTGTTAATCACATCACTTGAGGATCAACAGGTTTTTTTCATTTGCAGCTGAAGGACTTGGGGCCTTTTTCCCCTTGATGTTGCATGCAAAATATAGTATGATATCCAAATCGCGGGACAGAGCACAAGCAAAGCAGATAAGTTATAAACCAATGCAAAACAGACAGGTTACACAAAGGCCGCTCATGCAGACTCACCCATACTAAAAAACAGGAAGTAGCCTCCCCGGACCGTCTATCAGTGATGGATAGTGAACTATAAAGCTAACACTGAGCTAAGCCTTTTTGGACACCGTCAGTACAACGGCAGTGAAGAAAACAAGCCAGACAGACAAAGGTGATTTAAAGTAGCCCAATACAAATGTGGCCATAAATTGTACAGGTGCACATTGACTTTGTACGGTTATGATTATTTCAATATGTTCAGTCTTTTTGTCTTTAAAATCAGTCCGAATGCATCTATATGTTCAGATCATAAAAGTACTGCAATGAGAAATATCTGTTTATATTATATCTGTTTTATATGAGTCAAAGAGAGAGAGAGAGATTTTGATTGTGCGACCTTGTAGTGACATATTTAACATATTTAAGGTTATAAAATACCAGTTTGATTTTACAGTTTGAACACAGCCCGGGAAGATATCAGTGTATTCATTTTTTTAAATTTTTTTAGATTTTAGATCATCTCTTTTTCTTTTATTTCCCCACAAAATGTATTTTTAACAAAGATATTTTCTCATACACTTCACTTCATCATACAGTACATATAACTAACAGGGCTTTTTTTGGTCATTGTTTGCATTGGCACCTAAACCCTTTTCAGAGAATCCAGTCATGAGGGCATATGAGAGCAGCAGTAAACAGCTCCCTCTCATCCTCACATGGGCCCCGGGGGAGTGACCTGGAGCAGCACACCGGCGCCCCCATGGGCCCTGGAGGAAATGAGACGTAGAGGGAGGATGGAGCTCAGGGCAGTGTCCCAAACTGGAGAGAGGCACCACATCAAACACAGGGTTATCTCACAGACCAGGCGTGGGCACAGCGGGGCACACACAGGGACTGTTGTTACAGATTTGCTCCGCTAATTTTGGATATGGTCCTATTGTTTTTGCCATGGTTTAAATGTGATCACTGTAGTTTTATGGGTGCCCAAAAGATGTTTGCTTTTGAGGAAAAAAAATCTAACTCAGTCATGTATTATCACAACAGCAAAATGCAGAATGTACTTTATGCCACTGACACAATAACCCTAAAGGAGGAAACACTTGTCATGGTTGAGCTGTCATATTTTATCAAAAAACAGAATGAACTATAAGAGCAGAACTAAACTACAATCTACTACAATTAGTTGTGAGGTGAGACAGTTCTCTCACTCACACACAGCTCAAACCACTAGAAGTGTCCTCTAAAAACAGCAGCAGACTTATCGATTGGAAATCTCCTCGGTGACATCACAACACATCTTGTTTACACAGTTTATTTTTTCTCTTTTGTCTTCAGCAGAGTGATAGTAAGACCACTTGTGTGGCGTCTTAGCCTCAAGCCCTTGTTAGGTTATGATCTTGTTATGTCTTGTAGACCCGACTGTGGTCACACTCTCGAATTTGGTTGATGTTAAATTTGACAATCGATGGTCAAAATGGCTGGCACCACAAAGGTGTCGTTTAAATCTTATGGCTTACAGCTCCTTCTGTTACATCTTTGATAATCACTTGCTGAAGCTATTGTGAAAAAAATAATTTCACTTTTGTTTTGCTGACAGAGAAGAAGTTAAACTGTATCATATGGATAGGCCCTATAATTACATGAACCATAGCCAAGGTCAGGAAATATGTAATATGTAATCTTGACAGTTAAACAGCAAATTACAGAATTTTGACATGCCTCTAGCTCAATTTTAACTATTATTCTAAAATAGTCTGATTCCATATGAACACAGCCCACAGTCTTTAATCATATTAATACGGCAAATACATCATACCCCGCCTCCTTAAAATGACCACCCATCATCCTGCTATAATCTTAGCCTGAACATCAAAGTCCTTGTGGTTCAATGGCTCTCTCCATATCTGAGTGGTGAGTGTTTCCACATGGGACACCCCAGAGGTTCACACACCAGCATATACCGATGAAATACACTGTCTGTTCAGATCATCACATCATTAGGCCCAAAGGGATTCTGGGACGTATTAGGAGCCGTCTACCTGTGCGACATGGATGAATTTATGAAGCACTTCATCATGATGAGGCATTAGTGGAACACCCTGTCTCTCTCCGGTTGAGTTTATCTTTGGGAATAAACTCCACACATCGTCAATTTATCTTGTGCGTTCCGACCTTTGACCCCTCCCCCATTTTTGATGCTGCTTATAAGGCAGAAGAAGCGGTGACGTGGTTTGAGCTTTCGAGTCGCGCGTGGGAGGTAGCAAATTGTCCATTAAGTGTTGCTGCCGAGGCCCGAGAGAAGATTTGATATTGCCAGGGAAACAAAAGTAATATGTAGCAGGAAATTCAATTGTCTCTGTGCAGCAAGTTGGAGCTTTAGTTTGGCTTCCATAAGCAAATCAATTTTTACCTAAGTTCACATGAGGTGTTACTCCGTCTATTGGCAGCAAGGGTTTACATAGCTCTGGCTTATTGCCGACATGTTAACGTTTCTTCTAGGGATTGCAACACAATTATAATAAAATAATATTATGGAAAATGCAAATATTTTCAGGGGGCAAATGAATCAAGAACTAGCAATGGACTTATCGGTCATATGTAAGGGTGTATTCAAACATCATATCAGATACTGAAAATTTAGCCGATATAGCATGAATATTTTTCCAGTCACATCAACAATATAAATATCAAACCATTTCAGGAACTAATATGTTTAAATGCTTAAAATTAATGACTGAAACTGACTTCTAAGTACCATAATAGAAGGAAGAAATAGCATCCACCAAACAATGAATGCTGCTTTACTATAGGCAGCAGAAGACTCCTCCATATGTCCCTGACCCTCTCATGCACGGCAACAGTTTATTCTCACAGTCATAGTGAAACAAGTTCAAGAAGGTGTCTCTCTACAGCATCAAGAGAACAGGAAGCCTCATCTACACGCTCAGGGTCAAAGGTCATGTTTTGTATCGTCAGCTGAGCGGAGCTGTGCTATGGTCATTGCCGGTCAGGACGGATTAGGGGTGATGGAGATTGGGTTACGACAGCAGGTCTCCAGACTATAGCAGACCACAGGGCTTTCACTGTTCACAGAGGAAGCTTGGCTCATATCGAACTCTCTGCTCAAAGGAGGCCGCTAACTATTCTAACTCAGTCCCATGTGACGCTCAGGTTTATGCGCAGCTTCACTGTAATACCTAAAAGGACAGTTGAACTTAGCAGGAAAGTAGTGTGAAAAAGCTATTGGTATTTTACTTCTGTGAAAAAATGTACTTTGATTTTTATTTTACCATATCCAAACAGTAGGGCAATAGATTTTTTTTGCAATTGGATTGAAATCACAATGGGCCAATTTCCTACTTATTCTGCATATCTCATATTTAAATCTTTTTGACAATTCTCATGGATGCGTTTGAAATATGAACTTTGATCAAAATTGCAACTCTAATCCAAATTACTATGCTTGTCATGGAAATCTTTTTTTTTCCTCAAATCTTTCAGCCCAAGCATATCTTTTTTTCTGACAAATTATTCCAATTAGTATATCAATGTATTTATTTATGTATTTATTCATCAGATGTCCTGATATAGATGGTTTTGCACAAAATGACACCAGCTAGAAAAGTCACAATTTTAACTGACATAATCTTACAAAGTCAAAGTATTGTATTGATCCTGTAGGTATCTGTCCTGAGATACAATATTATTCATACTGGGAGTATGAATAATCCAAACTGAACCCTTTAAATAAACTTTACTGCAACATATTTCCAAAGCAACAGATAAACACAGATTTGTATTGCAGTTATCAAGGCACAAAGATAAGGCTCTATGTATACCAACACTGAAAATACATATCCACTTAATTAAACAAGGAAGCATTATTATAGTATCTAGTATTTTTGTGCCAATCTAAAATAGACCCTTCCAGCTGCCCAGCCCTAAGAATAGGCCCTGACAGGTTTGAATGGTGCTGTACAAATTGCGTTGGCGTTGTGACTAATAAAGGAAGACACATGTTTAAGTACGTTTTGTTTTTTTTTTCTCACCGGGGGAATATTGGGAGTTTAGTTTTCCACTGTTTTTGTTTATTCATGAGCGGGGATCCTCCCTCTTGCAGCTTTCCATTATTAACCAGCATGGGCAAAATGAAAAGGAACAGTTTCCAACCTGCAGTGAGAAGGATGCCAGGACAAATGAGTGTTGAAATATGCCTTTAAAGGAATGTACAGCCGTTTATTATGGAATTATATTTGAATATTCTGATTTTAGTGGCCAGTTACATTTATTGTTAACATTTATACATGTATTACTGTATTTACAGCTAACGTTATAAAGATAAAACTTTGAGGTAACTCTATAACTAAAACTATATCACTATGGTTAGAGCGCAGCAGTGATTTGCATATTGATTCGAAAAACCTTTTTACACAGGATGCCCAACCTCACATAAACTTTTTACATTTATGTGCCAGATATAATGGCTTTGGTTTATAACACTATTTGACAGCATAATGCTGGTAAATAATTGTAATTGATTATTTATTATTACATCAATGATAAAAAAATATATATAAAAATGTAAAAATTCAATCCAAATCAACTTCTTCACATGTCCACACCCTTGCTTGGCTTGGCTTTAAACTCATATTTATAATGTTCTTCTGTGAAACACATGTGCACAGTGCAAACCTGTTTGAAGGTCTTATTTTGACACTGTTTGAGCAAAACAGTGACACATACAGACTTAATAACATCTATAAATAGTTAGTTGGTGTTATTTTGTGGCGCAACCATCGCCGCATCCTGTTTCACATTGAGATTCACTCGATGACCCGGTGCATGCTTAAATAAAACACAGTAGGGCCAGTGTCTCACTTTCCTCTATCTTTATAATGGAAAAAGCACAGTACAGCTCAGGTAATACGTGGGCAGAGGAAATAGCACTTTGGTAACAGCAATATGACGGCAATGCATGCATTTAAAAGAAAGGGTACTTTTCCCCAGATTTCCCAGTCAGTT